>OZ010602.1:88294397-88311897 GCA_963932145.1 Acanthosepion lycidas | reverse complement strand
ATCAGTGTATGTGTGTGTGTATGCGTGTATGTGTGTGTGCATGTGTGCGCGTGTGTGTGCGTGTATATATATTTGTGTGCGCGCACGTGTGTGAGTGCGTGTGAATGTATATGTGTATTTATGTGGGCGTGCGTGTGTATGCGTGTATATGTGTGCGTATGTGTATATGTGTGTGCGCGTGTGCATGCATGTGTACGTGTGTGTGCATCTATGCGTGTGTGCTCATATATATGTGTATGTGTGCGTGTGTTTGTACGTGTGTGTGCATCTATGCGTGTGTGCTCATATATATGTGTATGTGTGCGTGTCTATGTGTGTGTATGCATGTGTATGCGTGTGTTCGTGTGTATGTGTGTGTGTGTGTGCATGCATATATATGTGTGTGAATGTGTGTCTGTGTCTGTGTTCATGTGTGTAACAGTGCGCTCAAAAGACCTCGTCCCGTTGAAAATCCTTTCCAAATAGTTGTCTTAGATTTTTGGGGATGCGTGTTGGGACGAAGATTTTTCAGCAGCAGCCTCTCGTAGTGTTGGCGTTAAAATGGAAATTTCTTACGGCAAATGAACATAGTAAGAGAAGAAAGGACACTCCGAGAAATATTTCTCTTCTCCTTAAACTCTCCGGGAAGATCAAAAGAATAAAGTAAAGAATTACTTTTTTTAAATTGGAATTAAAAAAAAAAAAAAATAATAATAATAATCATTTTTTTTGGGGGGGGGGAAACAATTTCTTTTGATTATTTTAAAGAATTTTTTAATTGATTTTTGCGACAGCGAGTCAGTGGAATGATAAAGCCGAAAATGTTTCCTTGTAAGAGCATTTAATTTTTTTTTTTAATTCATTTTGATGATTTTTTTTTTTTTATTATTTGAAAATGAGAAAGAAAGAAATAAACAAGTAAAAAACGTCCGGTATAATCTAATTTGAAAAAGAAGAAGAAGAAAAAAAAACGTATAAAAAAAAACTAAGAAATAAACATCGGACGTGAATGAAAAGAAAAAAAATAGAATTAGACGAAAAATGAGAGGGTAATGATTAAATATTAAAAAAAGAGGTAAAAGACAATAAAAAAAAAAGAAAAAGTGAAAAATGAAGAGAAACTAAAAAGATAAGAGTGAGCAATGGAAAGAAAGATGGGAGAGAAAAGGCAAAGATAAGAAAAGTGAGAGGACGAGAACTAAATAAAGAAAATAAGAATGAGAAAAGATGAAAGGAAAAGAAAAGAAAGAAAGAAAGAAAGAGGAGAGAGAGAGAGGAGGAATGAGAAGGGGTTAAAAAGAGAGTAAGAGGTTAGGAGAGAAAAGAAAGTATAAGGAAAGAGAGGCCGAGAAAGACAGAAAGAAAGAAAGAAAGAAAGAAGCAAATGAGCTAACAAACAAATAAAAAAAGAATAGAGTAACAGAAAGAGAGAAAGAGAGAGATAGAGAGAAAGAGAGAGAGAGAAAGAGTGAGAGTTTGTGTGAAAAGAAGAAACAGAGAAAAGAGGAGAAAAAATTTACAGTGAAAAAATCAAAGAGAGAAAAACGTGAGAAATTGACAGAAAGCAGGAAGTTGTAAATTAAAAAGGACAAAAAAGAAAGAAAGAAATAGAGAAAGAAAAGTTGAAAAAAAAAAAGAAAGACGAAAGAAATAAAGAGAGAAAGAAAGAAAAGTGGTAAAGAAAGACAGAAAGAAAGAAAAGAAAAGACTGAATGAATGGAAAGAAAGAATAGAAAAAAGAAAGAGAGACAAAACAAGAAAGAAAAGAAAGGTAGAAAGAAAAGACAAGTAACATAGAAAGAAAAAGGAATGGAAAGAAAGAGTAGAAAAGAAAGAATAAATAGAAAAGAAGGAAGGAAAAAGAAATAAAAGAAAAAGAGAATGAACAGAAAGAAAGAAAGAAAGAAAGAAAGAATGAAACGAAAAGATAGAAAGAAAGAATGAAAAATAATGAATGGAAAGAAAGAATGGAAAGAAAGAAAAGAAGAAAGGAAAGAAAGAAAAGAAAAGAGAAAGAATGAAAAGAAAGAAAAGAAGAAAGGAAGAAAGAAAGAAGGAAAAGAAAGAAAAGAAGAAAGGAAATAAATAAAAGAAAGAATGAAAAGAAATAAAAGAAGAAAGGAAAGAAAGAAAGAAAAGAAGAAAGAAAGAATGGAAAGAAAGAAAAGAAGAAAGGAAAGAAAGAAAAGAAGAAAGGAAAAAAAGAAAAGAAAGAAAGAATGAAAAGACAGAAAAGAAGAAAGGAAAGAAAGAAAAGAAGAAAGAAAGAAAGAATGAAAAGAAAGAAAAGAAGAAAGGAAAGAAAGAAAAGAAGAAAGAAAGAATGGAAAGAAAGAAAAGAAGAAAGGAAAGAAAGAAAAGAAGAAAGAAAGAATGAAAAGACAGAAAAGAAGAAAGAAAGAATGAAAAGAAAGAAAAGAAGAAAGGAAAGAAAGAAAGAATGGAAAGAAAGAAAATAAGAAAGAAAAAATAAAGAATAAAAAAAAAGAAAGTAAAGGAAAATTAAATGACACAGAAAACAATTGCAATGATAAATAGATAGATGGCGAGATCGATGGATCGTTAATAAGAAAAAAAAAAGAAAAGATCACAAAGAAATCAAGTAGAAATCTCTTTTCCAGACAATAAAATGGGACAGGCATTAAAAAAAAAATGGCGTGGGGGTGGGGGGAGAGCAAGATAGAGAGAGAGAGAGAGAGAGAGAAAATCCCTAATTACTTTTAAGATATCGATTTCAATGCGAATAATTTTTGAAAGTAAAAATTGGAAGTGAATAAAACAATAATAGAAAAAAAAAAGAAAGACAATGAGCGATAAACGAAGAACAAAATCAAAAGGGAAAATGTAAAAATAAAATTCAATTTTTCCTCCCACTCAGGCATTATACAATAAAAAAAAAAAAAAAAAGAAAAAAAAGAAGAAGAAAGCTACGGATAGTAAGGAGGAGAGAGTTGGGCGGGAAGGCTATTGGCGTATAGCATTGGTTAACAAGCAAGTCATTCTCGACTCTGCCCTCGAGTAGAAAAGATCGATTCTCTGGAGGCGTTACGATATCTAATTCGGTTTGGTCAAGATAAAAGCCCCCCCCCCACAAAAAAAACGAAATATTTCGACAAAAAAAAAAAAATCAATTTAATTTAATTTCATATCAACCCTACTTGGGTTATATTAATGCCGAAAGGTGTTATTCATTACAGCTGACTCGTAAGGTAAATATTGTTCTTTATTTGTTCAAAAAATAAACATTGGTCTGGTTTATAATTGATTCAAATGTTAATCACTTGTCCAGTGTATATTTCTTTCTATGTGCCGTGTCCTTTCAGGACGTAGGCGATCATGGCTCTCCACCTCCCTCTATCCCTTGTAGCTCTCAACAAGTTCCTTCCCTCTGCTACTTCCCCCAGACCACGTTTTCTGTCATCCACTTGCTAAAACGTCCTTTGGGGGATTAAGGTTAATCTCGGGCTTGACATATCACTAAACAAGTTAGGTATGTCATACATTGTTTTCCCTTGTCTCTCTTTCCCTCTATTCGACCCATGAGTATCAGATTCTCCAGGCCCTCCTTCCTCATGTGCCCCAGAAACGTCAGCTGCCTCTTTCTGATGTTAAGTATAAGCCTTCTCCTTGTTTGCAACCTCTAAGTCCTCATCGTTGCTCACACGCTCGGTCCATGATATCCTTAGCATCCTTCTGTAGAACCACATCTCCGTCGCTTCATTCTCTGCCGTAAAGAAGGACAGATGTCACGTAACAGCTTACGATTCTTTTCTTTGTTACCAAAGAAATCCTCCTGTCTCGCAATACTGTCCCCAGCTTTTGGAATGCATCTTTGGCTATCCTAATACATCTACGGATCTCAGTGTCGCATTTACCGTGCTCTGTTAGAAAACTTCCCAGACATTTAAACTTCCGCGTCTGCTTGATTCTAGTGTTCCCAACTTGCAAATCGCATTTTTTAAGTTCATCCTTTTGCTGATGACCATGAATTCTGTTTTCTTGTAGTTTATACTTAGTCCCTTCTTTTTACTCTCCGTCGCTACCTTCTGTAGGAGGTTCTGTCATTTCTTATCCGTGTCTGCTATCAGCACTGTGTCATCTGCGTATCTTATGTTGTGAAGATTGTGGCCGCCAATGCTAACTGCTGGTAAGGTTTCCAATTCTGTCAGAAATGCCTCGCTGTATCGGTTGAACAGGTCGGGTGAGAAGACGCATCCTTGCTTTATGTCCCTTTATTTATTTCCGATGTATACTTGGCACAAAAAGTCCATATTGCTCAGATAACCCTGTAAACAACGATTCCTTTTATGTGCCATGACCCTTCAGGACGTAGGCGATCATGGCTCTCCACTTCCCCGTATTGCTTGTAGCTCTCAATAAGTTTTGTCCCCTTGCTACCTCCCCCAGGCCCTGTTATGTCATCCACTTGCTTAAGCCCGTTAGGTATATTCATACGTTGCTTTCCCTTGTCTTTCTTTCCCTCTATTCGAACTGTGAGCATCAGATTCTCCAAGCCGTCCTTTCTCATTACGTATTCCAGAAATTTCGGCTGCCTCTTCCTGACGTTAAGTATAAACTTTCTCCTTGCTTGCATCCTCTCCAAAACTATATCGTTGCCTAAACGTTTGGTCCATGTTATCCTTAGCATCCTTCTGTAGAACCATACCTCCGCCGTCTCGAGTCTCTTCTTCATCTGATAAAAGAGAAGAGATATCACGGAGCAGCTGAGTACTTTTTTCTTTTCTTGAGTCAAAACGTAAATGCTGATTCGGTTTATGCTTGACTAAAAAAATAAATATGGATTTGGTCTATGCTTGAGTCACAAAGTAAGCAATGATTCGATGTATAGCTGTTAGCTGTTATATACGTTTTGCCATGCGTGATCATGTATCTTTCGAAACATAACTGAAGCGGCAGATTTTTTTTCCCGGAGTAAGCTGCCATTTCTTTCTGCGTTAGACCAGTTGCCATCCAAGCCTATAAAACTCGCTCTGTCCTGCTATTTATCCATAGCTGTGGGGGTGAGGGAGAAGAGGATTCATAACTTTTCCAAGGGTATTAGCACGTAGGTGAATGTCATAGATTCAACTGAAATTCGAACTCGGATCTCTGAGTTCGAATTCCGAACCGTTAGTCTTTAAACTACCTACACATCCAAGCTTACAGCATCTGGTATTCAGGAGCGATCACTCGTCTAGGTATTGGCCAGGCTCTATGTTGCTTAAATTTGAAAATGGATAAAAGATGCAAAATAGTATAGATATTAGTATAGTTTGCTTACTAATATTTTTAATTTTGCATTCCAGATATGTAAAAGTTTTCGTAGTAGGACACAACGTCCAAAAGTAATCGAGACATTTTAAAATTGATGAGTGATTTAAACCCAAGGAAACTTACATCGTTTATACTGCAGGTATTCTTCGAGAAGTTCTTAAGATTTTTTTTACTCTTGATGCCACTATGCTTCAAGAACAGGATTTCAAAACCTACGTTATAATAATAATGATTGATAACGATGAAAAAGCCTGCTTCATCATAGACATTGCATCTCGCGGATACGTGTTATATAGGAATAAAGTGTCTCTGACGACACTTGAGTTCGAACATAGATCGCCAGTAAACAAACACAGGCGATCCAATTATTGAATTAAATAGACGACGTGACCTCTATTACTATTTGGATCGCTATTCTGTATTCTATTCACTATACTATTTCTCTATTTGGATTACTATACAGTGATTACTATTCGAGCGAGTATTATCGAGCAAGTACTATTAGTGCGAGTGATATTCGAAGGCGTCTGACACCAGTATTGTTCAACGGCGTTACTGTACGTTGTATCTGCGATTACAAAGTCTCTACTACAACGAGCATTACGAAAGTGACAACGAGTGTTCGTTGACATCACAAAAAGACGCTAGAGTAGTTATCAAAGAAGAAAAACCAGGAAAACTAAGGTGATTTCAAATGGAAACTTTACAAATTATGCTGTTGGTGCTTTGGTATCATAAGTAGGGATCTGATTAAATGACAGGGGATTAAGGTGGTTGAACTCTCTGCCTCCCCAGGCGGAGAGGAACTCAGAAGAGCCGATACCAAAGGACAGGTAGAGACTCGTTTGGGGAGGTAGACAAACCCGACCCCGTGTATACGGAGTTTACGGGCAATCTTTGCCCGAGCCTACGGGCTCGGAACGCCCCAGGTTAAAAACTGGCCTTGCGCCACATCTTACCTTGTAGGGAAGTGGGTAAATAGAGAGGATTAGGGCCAGTGTCAAGATTGGACATTAGCAGAAGTCTCCAATTCTTGGGACAACTCGAATACTCCGAAGAATTTGCTAAATAATCACGAACAAATGACACCTTAGTCAACAGGCTGTGGACAGCAGTTACTTTGGCTCCATCTCCAGCAAAATTTGCTGCAACTACAACTGCAAATAATAATAATAATCATAATAATAATATAGATAGATAGATGAATAAATAAATATATAGTCGGTTTGACGCAAACATTGATGCACATTACTGGAGCAAAAAGAATTGGTAGGAGAGGGGATCCCTTGGGGTTTGGGCAAACGTCTGGGATTCGACGATGTAAAATAATAGTGTATGCCAGAGGTAGCCAAACTGCGGTTCGCTGGGCACATACGTTGCTTTGACATTTGCGGATTGTGGAAAATATGTCGCTTGAGCTACGTTTCACATTACAGTTAATATAAAATAAAAAACAAATGAAATAAATATTCTTTTTATTATTATTATTATTATTATTATTATTATTATTATTATTATTATTTCCTTTGATTTCTGGTGTGTACACATCTCGTTCCGGGTCCCGCCCAGAGACCTAAGATTAGAAATGGCATGATGACATTTTCCACTGACACACACACTCACACACATACAAAAAAGAAACATTTTACATAGATAAAGCCATTCGTAAGGTGTGGACTGTACTCGCGAGAACATTTTTTTTTTGTATTTCTTTAAGGCATGGACTTCCAGGGATCCCTTCAGTTAGTTTACTGGAATCTTTTCCAACAAAACCGAGGACTCCAACTACAGCAGGGATTGTTGATGTCCTCATGTGCCATATTTTTGAGATTTCAATTTCAAGGTCCTTGTATCTTGATAGATTTTTTTAAAGATCTTCAAAGATACATTGCAATCTGCATGGACTGCCGTATCAATAAGGAGGCACTTTTTTGTCTGGGTGGTTAGCTTTGATTGTTCTGTCAGTGTGTATTGTGTAGTCCCATAGAATTGTAACAGGTCCAAACTCCGTAATAGGGTCTGGGTGGTGTTCATGCCAGTTTCTTTCAGTTTCCTTCCCGTAGAAGTTGCAGATTTTCTAGTGCAGATATTGGCCCACTCTGTGATGCAGGTTTTTATACTCAGTGGCTGCCAATATCGTGCAACCTGATACAAGATGATCAATTGTTGTTGTTGTTGTTATTATTATTGTATAACATCTTTTTCAGAAATTCCAATACGCTTTTCTTGGTTTTTCAAATAATTAATTACTATATTAAATACACAGAGTATAGTTCACGAATCCATTAGTTCAAATTTTGAAAACGTTTTGTACATGTTTCCATACAGAATCTAATACAAAAGATCCTAGTTATTATCTATCTTCCTCTTTGACAGTAAATGCTGGATATTTTTCCTCACAGATGAGCAAACTTGAAGCAAGAAGAATGTGTTTCTACAGAAGGATACTGAGATATCATGGACGTTGTATATGAGTAAAAATAGTTTTTCATTTTGCTATTTTCAAATGATTATATCGAAATTACTCTTAAAGCACCGGTTCTAGTTCAATCACCAAAATTAAGAAGGGTCGAGCCCTGTCACTCCTTTGACTGATGAACACCGAGTAATGTAAGCAACCTTCTACAGTCTGAAATATGTTTCGCTTTTAAATAAACTACAAACGGTTGATAAGCCTTATAAATCAATCAACACTTCTTCGGAGATAAATTATTGCGCAAATAAAATGAGGAAAAGGGAATACCATTTTTTTTAAAATTATTTTACTCCAAACAATGCGATAATGCCATTAAAACGCAAGGCGTTACTGAGTTTGGGCGTATGTGGGTTAATGAAAACATTATTAAGAAGAGAAAACAATGCAAGAGCAGAAGACAGAAGATAAATGCATTTAGATTTTTGAAGATCAGAATTTGTCTGAAAAGAAAGAAGCCGGAAAGGAATTCCAAACTCGAGAGGTGGGAAAGGAGGAAATGTTAGCATAGAACTTATGGTTACATCTAGTCATTTAACTTGTTAACTAGTTTCATAAATTTTTGGTACCTAAGCGGAAAGCTCATGCCATGAAAATATTAATAGAAAAGGCAGAAGGAAGCCACGTTATGGAACAGTGGAAAGTGACCGAAATATCATAAAATTAAATGTATTAATGCCGGTGTTAACTTCTATCATCCATCAATCTATTATTGTTGTTTTTGTTGCTTGATCTCTAAGATGTCACCTTCCTGATAAATTGTCCATGATTTCAAATGGAAACTTTACTAATTATATCGTTGGTGCTTTGGGTATCATAAGTATAGGCCTGATGAAATTAGGGTGAGAAGGGCTTTCTCTTCCTCTTCATCTCTTGTCGAACTCTCTGCCTCCATATTAGAGAGGAACCCAGAGGAGGTTATGCCAAAGAGCAGTCTTGTTTGGGAAGGGAGACAAACCTGACCCCGTGTATAATGAAAATATCTTCTTCTTCTTCTTCTTCTTCTTCTTCTTCTTCTTCTTATTATTATTATTATTATTATTAACTAATTTTCTTTTTCTTGTGGTCGGAAAGAGAACATTCTAACCAATCGACCATCCGCCCGTAGCTGTAAAATCCATGAGAAAAGAGGAAAACATTATTTCTCCACACAAAAAAAAAAAAAAATGTTCTTTAAGAAAAAACAAATGTGGTTTTAATATACTGTGGTATGTGATTTATGCTAGAATATTCCAGAGGTCCGAATTGAATTCAATAGCAATCAAGATCCACTTAAAATTGTCGGCCTGGGGAGGTGATCCCAGTGTATAAACCTTTTGGAATCTGCCTGAAAGGTATACCACAGGTCGACCCAAACATTGTGAGTGGAAAAAGAGTCGTTGATAGTTGCGATGGAACAAAGTTGCAAGTCATCGTGACCGAGGGTTTGAGTGTACTGGCTATGTTCAGACTGCTGATCACGTCAGATAATGACCTTTTTTCCAGAAACTGTAACTAAGTTCCGTTTAGCATAGTTGTTGTATAGGTGGGCTTTCTGGATGTTGAACAAACACTAATATGCCTGAGCAGGCATCTGGAAAAGGGATTGCCTAGCCGACAGTCACCACCATGTTTGATCGGCAAAGTTTTTAGAAAAATAGGACCAAAAAGGGCATTTACATTGAGAATCTGAAAGAGACATTTGAAATCTTTAGAAAACGTATCGAGGAAAGAGGGCTTGGAAAATTCGATACTCACAAGGTATATTTTAGGCAAGAGGGGCAGATAAAGCATCGTGTAACCTACCCAACGAGCTTGTGTAAAGGGATGGCAGAAGACGGACTGGTAGAGATAGTTAAGGGACAAATATCGTTTAAGGTACATAGGATAAGAAGGGATACACAGGGAAGAAGAAAATAGTTTGATTTCGTAATTCACCTCTGGCAGTCAACTTGTTGAATATTATTAGGTTGGTGCAAAAAATAATGTCGTTTTCTCACATAGTAACATATGTGTGAAAACGACATTATTTTTGCACCAACCTAATACTTATAGAAAATGTATTCACCTTTATTTTTAACGACAGCAAACCAGGAGGGAGGTATTAGGTTGGTGCAAAAATAATGACGTAATAATGTCGTTTTTTGACGTTAAAAAATACGTCAAAACCCGACATTATTACGTCATTATTTTTGCACCAACCTAATAAATTAATCCGGATTTTTCCGCAAAAAATTCTTGCCAGTTTTCATCTTTGGTTTTTGACTTTATTTCCGCTAATGGAATATTTTATTGATTGATAGAAAAAAAAAAAGAAAAAAAATATCTTTCGGTGCAAATTTCTTTAGTATGAAAAATTTGGAAGAAGCATCTAACCTTAGGATCTTAGGTAAGAATGGTAAAAGTAATAACTGTTTCCTTGTAATGAAATATTCATCATTCATTGACTGAGCAACCAGTAATACTGTCGATTGAGATTTATAAAATCGTAGTTTTAAAACAATTTTCCAGGAAAATAGGTTTCAGTCCAGTAGCTGTTATTACTCTTTAACCTATTGATGGGGGGTTCCTTCCTAACTTTTTATTTGCAGAACGTGTAATATGCCACGTCCTGATTATGTCATTATTTTCCCTGTGTGTTACATGTGCAATCCATTTTTATCAGTAGTTGCTGTTAAATGACATTAACTGATCTAGTTTTTGTTATGTGGTACAACTACTTTCTTAATGATTCTGTAGCGCCAGTCCACAAGGTTCCAAGAAGTGTGATCTTAACAGGCTTCACTCGCTCAAAACCATTTTAACCTTTGATCATAGAAAGCGGTTGTATACAGCTGATTGATTAGATATTTCTGAACGGGTTTGGAGACAGGCAGGAAATTTATAAAATCTTTCTCTAAAAAAAAAAAAGAAGCTTTCTCAAGTCCAGAAGCTATTATCGCTCTTTCCAGTAGTGATGGGGGTTTTCTTTTGAACCTTTTGTTTGAAGTGATGCGCAATGCTAGCATCTTGATTATGTTATTATTTCCACTTCAAATTACATGCACCATCCATTTTAGTTGTTGCGACTGTTGGTAGTCCTCAAAGGAGGTGGTTTCAATGTTCAAAGCAGGATAATCTTTGCTAATTCCCTCAGGCTTTACTTGTTCAGATATGAATCGAATTAGATAGATAGATAAGGAACAGAATATGAACATAGATAGATAGATAGATAGATAGATAGATAGATAGATAGATAGATAGATAGGTAATGTTAATAGTAATATCAACTATTTCCGTATAAGGAAACATTCAGGATTCACTGACCAAGCAGCGAGTAATGTTTTCGGTTGAAATTTATAAAATCTTTCTCTGAAAAATTCTTTTTTAGGAAAACAGGTTTCTCAAATCCAGTAGCTGTTATCGTTCTTTCCAATACTGATTGGGGATTTCCTTCCTAATCTTAAGTCGTGTGGAATGCTAACATCTTGATTATGTCATCATTTCCTCTTTGATTTAAATGTGATAGCCATTTTAGTTCTTGCTGCTGTTGGTAGTCCTCAAGGGATGTAGTTTATTTTATTTATCTATTCACAATGTTCAAAGCAGGATAATCTTTGCTAAGATTATTAATAAAATTATTATTATTATTATTATTATTATTATTAATATTAATAATAATTTTATTAATAATCTTAACAAAGATATTATTATTATTTTTATTATTATTATTAATAATAATAATTTTATTAATAATCTTAGCGAAGATTATCTTGCTTTGAACATTGTGAATGTCTAAAAATTTCATGTAAATATAATAAATATTTAAAACTATATGAGTCTTAGTACAAACGTCGCTTGTCTTGCGAGAAACGGTTGCACTTTTAATCACCACGATAAACTGATTGAAACATGAATGGAGTGCAACCGAAACGGGTGTAACAAGATAGGAAGCTTTCTCATCTTCAAATTTTACTTAGTAAGAGCAATTAAACAATGCACTATAAATCTGATGGAACTCTCCTGTCATTCTGTTTATTCCCCCGTGGTGGGTCTTGAGTATTTTGAATATGTAATTAGCTTCATGTCAAGGTTTCAAAGGTTGTTGGATACTGGATATTTTTTTCAGAATGTGTGCACATTAAGATGTTCGCGCTCTTCTATAAGTGCATTATTATTATTATTATTATTATTATTATTATTATTATTATTATTATTATTATTATTTCCTTTGATTTCTGGTGTGTACTCATTTCTTTTCGGGTCCAGACCAGAGATCTCAGGTCAAAAATGGCATCATGAGCAATTTAAAATTATTATTATTATTATTATTATTATTATTATTATTATTATTAAACAAAATGATTGACAATATTACAATATTTGCAGCACTTAGAGAAGAGTGCGATTTAAGAAAACTAAATAAAACAAAAAATAAATAAAGTAAAAAACAGTACTTAAAATATTTCTTCAGTATGTCTGTCTTCTGCAAGTTATGTTTAAAAATTTCAGACGAAAAATATATATATATATATATATATATATATATATAAAAATGAACAAAATGTCAGAAGAGTTTGATAAGATTTATGCGAAGCCATTTGATTAGTTGATTATTTGAATAGTTAGTAAGAGCAATTGCTCTTACAAACTAATCAAATAACGGAAAATTTCAAGATATGAGGACTCCCCTTTATGTCACTTTCGTTTTCGTTTCAGTTGCATTCGTTTCATACTGGCAGCGTTTTATTCAATTTTTCGCGTTGATTATTAGTACTGTAGAATAACAAGACAATAAACAGCACTTACCGGTGTAAGAGTCCCAGCTAGCGTCCAGCTGGCAGACAAAAATAAAGGAGGTTGTAACTTAATACAAACCCTGCAAACTAACTGAATCAAGCTGGTATTTATATAGAAATACCTCCACTCAGGTACCAGCAGCCAATCACAGCCCAAGCAATGGACTGTCCCACTTTAGCACAATGAGATGCTCCATTGCACCATAAATAGCTCTCTTCCTCAAGGTTGGATTACTCTTTACCTCAGCTTGCTCCACAACTGAGTGTTTATCTTGATCACGTGATTGTTCGACATGGCGCTGCGAACAGGATTATTGACACCCGAAAATTGGGAACTCTTCTTCATTGAAGCAGGCATATCCACTGACTCAGCCAAAACTCATGCAACAAGGTTTGCGGATGAGAAGCTGACAATCGAGAGCCTTCAAATGCTGGATCGATCTATGCTTAAGGAGCTGGGAGTCACTTTAATTGGAGAAGCCCTGTGTATCATCAAGCAGGCTAAGGAATCCACCACCCAGACAACCCGTATTCAGGCACTAGCAGCCAAGCCTCCTCATCTCAATCTCGAGATGACACCACAGCAATTCAGGAAGTTCCGAATTGACTGGGATGTCTTTACCAAGATGACGAATATGCCAAGCTCCCAAGCTAATATTCACTTATACAATTGTGCTGATGAAGCTGTGCAAAATGCCATAATCAACACACACCCTGACTTCTTTACCACTGATCCAGATAAGCTACTTGACATGGTAGAAGCATTGGTCACCCAAAGGTCAAGTCCTATTGTCCATCGCCTTGCTTTTGCCTCCATGTTTCAGGATGCGGATGAGCCAATACAAAGTTACCTTGTCCGCCTCAGAGCCATAGCCGTTGATTGTAACTTTACCTGCCCCTCGTGTGAGCATGACCTGTCTGATATATACATCAAGGACCAGATCATCCGTGGAATAGCAAATGACACACTCCAGGCTGACCTACTGGCCAAAGCTGGGGCACTTAAATCCCTTGAGCAAAATATCCGTCATGCTGAGGCATTCGAATCAGCATTGCGAGACCAAACCTCAATGGCCGGCGCTTCAGATACAGCTGCTGCTCGGCTATCAACATACCGCAGACAGAAGGGTACACCACAAGCCAACGAGGGGATCCGTACCAGCACCTATGGCAACTGCAATGTTAAACCAAACCAGCGGGCTTGCTTAGGTTGTGGCAGCCACCAGCATAGCACCTCAGGAAACTGGATACACCAACAATCCCAGTTCCAAGACCTAGTGCCTTACCCGATACCCCTACACCAGTGCCACAAACATTCGACGCTGGAATAACATCAAACACTGCACAGCCGTCTACAATAACACGGACAAACCCCCCTCGGGCATTGTCCAGACTACTTCCACACAACCAGCCAGGTTTAAAGGAACTCATCCCTCCCCAAAGGCCACTACCGACACGCGATGGGGGGGAAGGAGATGTAGAATAACAAGACAATAAACAGCACTTACCGGTGTAAGAGTCCCAGCTAGCGTCCAGCTGGCAGACAAAAATAAAGGAGGTTGTAACTTAATACAAACCCTGCAAACTAACTGAATCAAGCTGGTATTTATATAGAAATACCTCCACTCAGGTACCAGCAGCCAATCACAGCCCAAGCAATGGACTGTCCCACTTTAGCACAATGAGATGCTCCATTGCACCATAAATAGCTCTCTTCCTCAAGGTTGGATTACTCTTTACCTCAGCTTGCTCCACAACTGAGTGTTTATCTTGATCACGTGATTGTTCGACAAGTACAACCGTCTTTCTTCAGACAAGGGACGTTTTCACAAAGACTTGTACTTTTTTCAGAATGTGTGCACATTAAAATATTCACGCTCTTCTCTAAGTGCATTATTATTATTATTATTATTATTATTATTTTCTTTGATTTCTGGCGTTTACACATTTCTTTCCGGGTCCCGTCCAGGGACCTAAGGTTTGAAATGGCATCATGACACTTTCCACTGACAAAAAAAAAAAAAAAAAAAAAAATTACATTGATAAAGCCCTTCGTAAAGTGTGGGCTGTACTTGTCAGAACAATTTTTTGTATCTCCTTGAGGCATAGACTTCCAGGAATCCCTTCAATTAATCTACTGCAATTTTTTCCAACCAGTCTTAGGGCTCCAATTACAACAGGGATTGTTGATGTTCCCATGTACCACATTTTTGAGATTTCTATTTCAAGGTCCTTGTATTTTGACAGCTTTTTGAATATCTTCAAAGATACATTGCAGTCAGCAGGGACTGCCATATCAATAAGGAGTCACCTTTTTTGTTTGTGGTCTTTAATAACAATATCTGGGCGGTTGGCCTTGATTGTTCTGTCAGTGTGTATTGTGTAGTCCCATAGAATTGTAACAGGTCCTATCTCCATAACCGGATCTGGGTGGTGTTCATACCAGTTTCTTTCAGTTTCGTTCCCGTAGAAGTTGCAGATTTTCCAGTGCAGATATTGACCCACACTATCATGCCGGGTTTTATATTCAGTGGGTGCCAACATCGTGCAACCTGATACAAGATGATCAATCGTTTCTGGATATTTATCATAGAATCTGCATTTTGGGCTGACACAATATTTTAGTATATGTGCTTGATAATTCCTAGTTAGCAAGCATACTATTATTATTATTATTATTATTATTATTATTATTATTATTATTATTATTCCTTTGATTTCTGCTGTGTACTCATTTCTTCCGGGTCCAGACCAGAAATCTCAAGTCAGAAATGGTTTCATGACGTTTTTCAATGAGCAAATTTTGAGAAATTATTATATTATTATTATTAAACAAAATGTTGACGCAACTCTTTCAATATTTGCAACAGTTCGAGAAGAGCGTGATTTAAGAAAACTAAAACAAAAACTAAATAAAGCAAAAGACAGTGCATAACAATAGATCTACAATATTTCTGTCTTCTGCAAGTTGTTTAAAAATTTCATACAAAATATATATAAAAAATGAACAGGATGTCAGAAGATTTGATAAAATTTATACGAAACAATTTGATGAATTCCTCTTACTAACTAATCAAATAACGTAAAATTTCAAGATGAGGATGCGCCCTTTATGTTACTCACGTTTCAATTGCATTCCCTTTACGCTGTAAGCGTTTTATTCGATTTGTTGCGTTGATTACCAGTACGACCGTCTTTCTTCAGACAACGGACGTTTTCAGAAAGACTTGTACTATTTTTCATATTTTTTATACTTGTATGACATTTTTAAACATAACTTCAAGGAGACAGGCATGCTGTCGAAATATTGTTAATCATTGTTACACACTGTTTTTTCTTTTTCTTTTCTTATATCGCGCTCTTTTCTAAGTCTTGTATTATTCTTTTTCTTTTTCTTCTTCTTGTCATTATTATTATTATTAACAATACTATTTTAAGAATACTAGCTTCAATTATTCTCATTGTTAATTTATGATAATATATAAGAAATTTACGTACGTTGTCGAGAATTTAAATAGACGCCCGTTGTAATCACTTTATGACTGGTTAATTGTCTAATACGCTGTGCGTTATAAAAAAAACAAAAAAAAAAACAAAACAAAAAAAAAAACGGAGGCTCTTTTTGTGGAAATAAGACTATTTTGTGCACGGAGATGATCAATTTGGAACAGAATCTTTTTAATGATGGAATTTAAATTGAATTGCAAAAGCCGACATTAAATAGTGAGGGAATGATCAATAAACAAGTCTCTTTTCTTCATCTTCCCATTAAACCAACCCGCTCCCACTCTTTCCATATCTCTTTCCTTCATCTCTTTCTCTATTCTCTTTTTCTCTCTCCCCCTACCTATCTTTATCTTTATCATATTGCTCGTTTTTCTATATTCCTCTTTATCCTGGGCTTACGACCATATCACGTTGAAACATCGATTCTCGTACGATCACTGGGGTTAAGCAAAATCGAGCCTGGTTAGTAACTAGATGGGTGAGCTCTTAGGAATACCAAGGGTTGTAAGCTTGGATGTGTAGGTGGTATAATGTATAATGGATCGAAATTGGAAATCGAAGGCAAGGTTTCGATTAGGTTCGTTGTATTCACTTGTGTGCGCTCAAAAAAAAAAAAAAAAAAAACCTTGGGAAATGTGTAAATCCTTTTCTTCTCTCCCTATCTATGGGTTAATTATTAGAAAAATCAGTAAAAATCATTATTATCTAACAAAAAAAAAAAAAACTTTTACTATCTAAAAATATTTTCCGGATTTTAATAACTTCAAAAAGGTTGATAAGGTGTAAAAACAACTCAATCAAAATCTATCGTTTTTATCTCTAAACCCGCTCTTTCTGTCTCTCTCTCTCTCTCTCTTTTTTACATTCTCTTCTTGCTTTAGCCTCGCTGTTTCTTTCGGGTTTCATTTTTACACCCTCTCTTTCTTTCGTATCTTTCTTTATTTCTCTATCTCATCCTTCACACTTTTGTTCTTCTCTCTCATTTTCCTGTCTTTCTGGTTTTTCTATTGCTCTCTTTATTCCAGTCTCTCTTTTCTTCGCACTCTTTCTATAGGATCTGCTTTTTCTTCCCTCTTTCTCTCTCTTTCATTCACATCTCTCTTTTTTTCATCTATCTCAGTTCCCCATTAAATTTTCTTAATCTCTCTCACTTTTCTTTGTCTCACTCTTCCTCCTTTCTCTATTCCTTCTTTATTTCAGTCTCTCTTTTCTGTCGTCTCACTCTTTCTATAGAATTGCGTTTTTCCTCTCCCTCTTTCATTTACGCCTATCACTATTTCTTCCTCTATTTCTCTTTCCTTATCTTTTTCTCGTATTTCTCTTTTCTTCTCACTCTTTCTTTTCTCCTCTTTCTTTCGTATTTCACTCCCCCTCCACCTTACTCTTCCCTTATATTTCACCGCTCTTTCTCTAAGAGAACTTAACTCATTCTTTTGCTCTCTCTTTCTCTAAGATCACCTTTTCCTACTCTATCTCCCTTTCTTTCTTTCGTATCTCTCCCCCTTTACTC
>OZ010602.1:88292496-88294197 GCA_963932145.1 Acanthosepion lycidas | reverse complement strand
CTCTTTTCTACCTTTTTTCTTTGTTCGACTATTTCCTCCCCTTCTTTCCTTTCCGCTCTCTTCTTTCTCTCCTCCTCGTTCAATCTCTCTTTCTCTAACTCTATTAATTGCCTTCTTCCACTATTCACTGTTTTCTTCATTCTTTCTTTCATGATTTTCTGTTTTTCATACGTCTTTCTGTTTTCTCCTTCCCTCTGTTTTCCCATTTTCTCTCTTTTCTCCTTCCCTCTCTTTTCTCCTTCCCTCCCATTTCTCCTTTTCTCTCTTTTATCCTTCCCTCTATTTTCTCCTTCCCTCTCTTTCCACTTTACGCTCTTTTCTCCTTCCCTCTCTTTTCTCCTTTTCTCTCTTTTGTCCTTTCCTCTCTGTTCTCCTTCCATCTCGTTTCGCCATTCTTCTCTTTTCTCCTTTCCTCTCTTTTCTCCTTTTCTCTCTTTTCTCTTTTCCTCTCATTTCGCCTTTCCTCTCTTTTCTCCTTCCCTCTCTTTTCCCTCTTTTCTCCTTTCTTCTCTTTTCTCCTTTTCTCTCTTTTCTCCTTTCGTCTCTTTTCTCCTTCCCTCTCTTTTCCCCTTTTCTCTCTTTTCTCATTTCCTCTCTTTTCTCCTTTCCTCTCTTTTCTCCTTCCCTCTCATCATCTTTTCCTCTCTTTTCGCCTCCGTCTCTTTCCTCTCTTTACTCCTTTTCTCTCTTTTCACCATCCCTCTCTTTTTGCCTTTCCTCTCTTTTCTCCTTCCCTCTCTTTTCTCCTTTCCTCACTTTTCTCCATTCCTCTTTTTTCTCCTTCCCTCTCTTTTCTCCTTTCCTCACTTTTCTCCTTTCCTTTTTTTTTTGTCCTTCCCTCTCTTTTCCACTTTTCGCTCTTTTCTCCTTCCCTCACTTTTCTCCTTTCCTCACTTTTCTCCTTTCCTTTTTTTTTTTGTCCTTCCCTCTCTTTTCCACTTTTCGCTCTTTTCTCCTTCCCTCACTTTTCTCCTTTACGCTCTGTTCTCCTTTCCTCTCTTTTGTCCTTCCCTTTCTTTTCTCCTTTTTCTCTCTTTTCTTCTTCCCTCTCTTATCTCATTTTCTCTCTTTTCTCTTTTCCTCTCTTTTCTCCTTCCCTCTCTTTTCTCCTTTTCTCTCTTTTCTCCTTCCCACTTTTTTCTCCTTCCCTCTCTTTTCACCTTCCATCTTTCTCCTTTTCTCTCTTTTCTCCTTCCGTCACTTTTCTCTTTTTCTCTCTTTTTTCCTTCCCTCTCTTTTCTCCTTCCCTCTCCTTTCGCCTTTTCTCTCATTTTCTCCTTCCCTCACTTTTCTCCTTTTCAGAATTTTCTCCATCCCTCACTTTTCTCCTTTCCTCTCTTTTCTCATTTCCTCTCTTTTCACATCCTCTCTCTTTTCTCCTTCCTTCTCTTTTCACCTTCCCTCTCTTTTCTCCTTTTCTCAATTTTCTCCATCCGTCACTTTTCTCCTTTTCTCTCTTTTCTCCTTCCCTCTCTTTTCACCTTCCCTCACTTTTTGCCTTTCCTCTCTTTTCACCTTCACTCTCTTTTTGCCTTCCGTCTCTTTTCCCCTTTCCTCTCTTTTCTCCTTTCCTTTTTTTCTCCTTCCCTCTCTTTTCTCCTTCCCTCTCTTTTCTCCTTTCCTCTCTTTTCACCTCCTCTCTCTTTTCTCCTTCCTACTCTTTTCACCTTCCCTCTCTTTTCTCCTTTTCTCAATTTTCTC
>OZ010602.1:88259996-88287496 GCA_963932145.1 Acanthosepion lycidas | reverse complement strand
CTCGCTTAGGCGATCATGTATCTTTCGACATATGACTGACGAGGCAGATTTTTCCCCGCAGTAGGTTGCCATTTCTTTCTGCGAGAGACCAGTTGCTATCCAAGGCTACAGAACCCGGTCTGTCCTGCTACTTACCTATAGCTGGCGGGAGAAGAAGAGGATTCATACCTTTCCCAAGAGTATTAGCACATAAGTGAATTTCAGTCAGTTACGTGCTATGCGTGATACACGCTTAGGTGATCATGTAACTTTCGATACATGACTGACGAGGCATTTTTTCCCGCAGTAGGTTGCCATTTCTTTCTGCATTAGACCAATTGCCATCCAAGGTTATAGAACGTGATCTGTCCTGCTATTTATCCATAGCTGGGAGGAGAAGAAGAGGATTCATACCTTTCCCAAGGGTATTAGCATGTAAGTGAATGTAATGGATTCGACTGGAATTCGAACTCAGCTCTCAATAGTAGATAAAACTGTCACATTTCAGATGATGTCTCATTAAAATTAATTAGGAAAATTAATGATGAAGTTGAAAAAAGATTTTCACGTGAGATGTTTTATTCTTTAGGATTTCAACGGACTCAAAGTGATATTTATTTTGATGCGCAAGAAGAGGCGGGACAATGAAATTTAAAACTTTTAAATTACATATTTTTTTTTAAGTTTTAAAATTCAGCGTCCCCTCTCCTTCATGCGCATGTGTAATTACATCAATAGAAACGTTACATTAGTCGGAGGACGTCCTAAAGAACGGAACGCGTCACATGAAAGTATGTTTCCCGCTTTGTCATTAACATTTCTAAAATTGTCGTAGTATGTAAAACTTATCATTATCTGCCATAACTTTGAAATACATATCTTCTTGTAAAGTTTTATATATCTGGATAAAACCTTAGTACCGAAAAAAGTCAAACATAATAAGGAGTACAACAAGGTGGAAGAAAGAGAGGGGGGAGAGGGAGGGGAGGAAGGGAGGGAGGGAGGAGGGAGAGAGAGAGAGACCGGGACGCTTCTGGGTTCAGAAATTTTGAGGGTAACCTCAGATACTAATTCATTTATATGGTCATAATATAAATATTTTAGACCTCGTAAAAACGGAGTTAGTTTCCCGAGACCAGACTCTGCCCATCGACATTCAAAAACCAATTAAAAATAATATATATTGATATATCTATATGAATAAATGCGAAATTGGAGCTTAATTCACTGGTATTATAAGCATCCTTTTTTTTATAACGACATTTCTGATATCTCAAATCGCTTCTTCATCTGTAAGGAGATTGTCCAGCATTCACTGCCATATAAAGTGCCATATAGGAGAACTGATGATATATAATAGTTCATTATTCTTTTTTTTTTTTTCGTTATTAACGAAATTTTCCTTTTCCTTAATACATTGCTTTGCTTTTGGAAGACATCTTTCGCTATCCCTGTGCACTTTAGGATTTCAGTGTTGCATTTTCCGTCTTTTATTAAAACCCTTGGGCGTATAATTCCCGTGTTAACAAAGAATGTTAGTTTATTTCTTTTCTTTCATCTACGGTAGAGTTTCCCAAACTTTTTCAAACACAGAACCCTTCTGGATTTAGAAATTTGGGGGCAAAACCCTGATACTAATACTCTTATATGGTTACAATATAAATATTTTCAAATACTTTTATAAATAATAATTACATTGAAAAAGCAATTAAAAATAATACATATTGATATATTTTTTAATAAAAATGTTATTTTTTTTTAATTTTCATACTTCCCACAAGTAACACTTGGAATTACGAACAATGTTAATATGAAATATATTTCATATGTAATCAGAATTTTTTAGAACAATCAATGCAAACAATGCTTTTGTTTTATATTGTCACATAATTTTTTAATGTTTGGCTTTATACTTGAGAGTTTGACTCTCAAGTCAGCAGCAGGATAAATTTTTATTTCGGTATTTAGATTTTAACAGGAAAATCCATTTTCATATAAGTAGGTTGGTGTTGCGTTTTTAACCGAAATGTATACACATGAACGTTACGCCAACGAGAGTGTATTAACAGACAGATTTTTTCCAATATGGCGAGAAAATTAACTTTTAGATTTATGTGGTGTCATAATAAACAGATGATATCACAATCAATAACTACTTTTCAATTCAACAGTAGCATAATACAATTATCATTTACTGATGATATACGATATAGAAAAATATTGCAAAACACATTCACAACATTATAGAATAATCTAAATATAGAAATTATTTACCAACCTTGATAATGTGTTATGTTAAACATTTATTAATCTGAACTTTCGTCACGGAACGCCAGACATTACTTTGCGGAACCCCTGGGTTCCGACGAACCTACTTTGGGAACATCTGTCCTAGAAAATACCCTGCAGAATACCAAGCAGATATATGAAAAAAAATGTATACTAATTTTTTATGTATTCCATTTCAAATACCAAGCAAATCTAGCAAAAGAAAACAACGATCTTACTTTCCCTTCCGAGCTCAGCGTACTGAAAATGAAGGGTTGCTATGCTGATGTCATAGGTGTTTATACTTGGGATGAGATATTAAACAAAATATCAACATTCTCGGTCAAGTATTACAAGAAACACAATTCAAAATTAACCATTCCAAATCAGATCTTTTTGGATTTTGGAATAGAGGCTATTTAATTTGTATATAGCATCTATAAAATGGGACAGCTTAGGAATGGAACCCAATCATAAACACGGTATACCTTTACATTTCATAACGCAGCATATATATAAATCCTGAAGGTAGTTTTATATAAACAACATATATCCCGAAAGTAATTTTATATAAAATTTAATAAATTTTCTGTACATACAGACACGGGTAATGACGCTTTCGTGAGAGGAATCATCCTTCTAGAAATGTCTTCTCACGAAAATTGACTTACCCAGACACCATAGCTCGGGACTCAGGGTTAGACATTAGGGATCCGGGGACATCAATACAGGGCAGAACAGTGTGAAAAGAGATTGTCAGTGGAGTTCCGACAAATCATAGGGAGGTGGAAGGATGATGAAGATGATTACGATGAAGAGATATGAAGCAATAAAAGAGAGAAAGAAAGAGAAAGAAATATGAACCAATAAATGAAAGAGAGAAAATAAAACTAACCTGGCCGTTTGTCTTGAAAAGGACCTCCAATCGGTTGTGGATTGGGGCAGGAATTGGCTGGTTAACTTTAATGCCACAAAGACAAAACTGCTCTCTATTACCTACCAGAGAGAACCATCCCTGCCTTCCATTAGAATGTCTACCGATTAACTCCACGAGAGCACCACCTTGCGACTGCTCGATCTCACATTGTCTGCTGACCTGAGATGGAACGAATACATTGAGTCAATAGCTTCGTCCACCGCTCCCTGTGCCGGAGTCGATCCTTCAAACCTACAAATCAACTATTCGCCCTTGCATGGAGTATTGCTGCCATATATGGTCTGGAGCCCCTTCTGTTTTTCTCAAGGTTCTTGATAAAATCCAGACACTGATATGCAATGCAAATGGCCTTGATCTGGCATCTCGTCTGCAGTCACTCTCTCACAGACGTGCCGTCACCTCCCTCTGTCTTTTTTACAAATACTTTCACGGTAACTGCTCCGAGGAGCTGCTTTCGCTGGTTTCCAGACTTCATGAATTTAAGCGTTCTACTAGGCTGGCATCTCGCTCTCACCCTTTTGACTGTTGAAACTGTTAAATGTAGCCGTCTCTTCTACTTCAATAGGTTCATATCTCGCACCTCTCACCTATGGAACTCCCTCCACATTTCTTGTTTTCCTGATAGCTATAATCTCCAACTATTCAAATGTAACGTCAATCGACGTCTCCAGATGCCCTTGTCTATCCCCTAACCGTCTCTTCATCCTTTCGTCTATCACTGTTCTCGCTCCAACTCTGTAAACCCTTGCGTGCTAGTGGCTTTCCACCTTACTTGGGGGTAAATGCTTAAAAAAAAACGAAAGAAAAAAATACATATGAGTTTGTCGGCCACTGCCACCAAGCGGACAGGGAAATTCTATGGCATCCTTTTGGAAATGTCTTCTGACGAATATTGACTTTCTCAGACACTATAGCTTTGGACTTAGGGCTGGACATTGGAGATCCGGGGAGAGCAATACAGGACCTAAGAGTGGGGAAAGGGATTGTCAATGGAGTTTCGACCAACCATAGGAAGGTCGAATAATGACGATTATGAATAATCACGAAGATTATTAAATGGTAGAATTAAGATTTCACGTAAAAATAATGTTTAGTCCTTTCTGTGCGTGTAAAAAACATGATCACTACTTACTAAATATATATATAAGTGCAGAACTTTTTGACATTCTGAATAATATCTTTATTGAGCACGAAACACCTGGTAAGTAATTCACGAACAAAATTGTTCAACTGCCGGTCGTTAACAAAAAACTGGCTCCAACATATTCTCTGTATCTGGGCTGGGGAACACCCTCCCAGGGCAGATCAGGTCACTTACAACAGATGCACATCATCTAGAAACCTTTCCAGTGCTTTCTGAAAATTTCCATTTGTGGCAAGTCATGTTAGTATCGGAAAATTTTTCGGATTTTGGAAGTTTTCGGATTTGGGAATTTCGGATAAAGGATACTTAACCTCTAATGATATTTTAAAAATATGATAAATATTAATAATAATTAAACCTCCTACCAGAAAATTAAATAAGATAAATTTCGAAAAACACCAAAATATTCGAATTTAATTCTGCGACGGGTATTGTATCAAATCCTTTCTGAAATATCTAAACTGTCTTCTGTATACAACCGGTTTTTAAGATCTCTGCTTAAAAATGGTTCTGACCGAGTGGCACATATCGGTCTTTGTAAAGACCAGACTTCTTCGAAACTTGTGATTGGCACTAAAGAATCTCACAAATAACAGAAACCTCATCACTTGAGGATTTCCAACAGCAGCAACAACTAAAATGGATAGCACATGTAACTCGAAGAGAAAATATGGATAGAATCAAGATATACACGATCCGAACTACTCCGAATTAAAAAAAAAAAAAAAAAAAAATTAGAAAGCAAGACAATACTGGAAAAAGTTATAGCAGCTATTAGACGTGAGAAAGTTATTTTCCTGAAAACAGAGAGTGGTACAGGCTCCACGGTCAATGGACGCCGGATGTTTCCTTATAAGGAAACAACCGATATTACGCTTAGTATTAACCTCTTCGACTAAATGATTCTGTACTATCATGTAAATGGTTGGTTGGGTTTTATGGCATATCAACCACTGTGGGTCATTTAATGCCAAATTAAGGTATATATATATATATATATATATATATATATATATATATATATATATACCTATACATATATTAAATATACAGTACTATTAAACATATAGCTTGCAACATTATTTTTTCAAAAACGCATAGCTGACATTATTTTTCCAAAAAACGTATAGCTGGCACCATTATTGTTTCAAAAACGCATAGCTGGCAATAATTATTTTCCCCCAAAAAAACGTATAGCTGGCAACATTATTTTTTCCAAAAAACGTATAGCTGGCAACATTATTATTTCAAAAACGTATAGCTGGCAACATTATTTTTTTCCAAAAAACGTATAGCTGGCAACATTATTTTTCCGAAAACATTATCTGAAGCCTTGTTGTTGGACGTAGTTTATCGTCATACCCAGGACGCGGATGTAGTTTATCGCCATACCCAGGCCGGGCTATCATGTAAAAGGAAGTCTTTAGTGTCAGAAAATGGGTCACATACTCCTGAAACAATAGCGTCTTTTTCTCTGTTGGCGAGATCTCCGTCCGACAATTGCTCTTTGCTGATGAGGCCCCGGGGCTACTTCCGGTCCTACGCCCGGACAAATAAACAATTTCCTCGCCGATCGTGTTCCCGCCCCACACAATGATCATTTCACTGAATTAGCGATAAATCGTTTCACTTTGTTTTTCTTGGCAGACGATGATTTTGATCCGGCGATAATTTTCTTGTTTATTATTATTTAAAGTCTTTATCGGAAGGAAAATTCTTTTTTAAAAACACTTGAGCTTTATATTAGTTGGTACTAAAATATTCTCGCCCCGGCCTACTTCCCAAAATCAGGACAAATATCAAGATGCAAGAACTGTTTTTCGAAGGGCGTCATGGTCGTACTGAGAACTTTTCGCCAAACATCGTATAAAATAGGTGAGTTTTTGGCAATTCCCACTACACAACAAATCTTTCATGTATAGATCTAAAATGTAGTATGTATAATTAGTGGTTTTAATGTAAAAGAATTGAGAAAACAGCTGTTTGTATATATATATATATATATATATATATATATATATATATATATATATATATATATATACAAAGATAGATAGATAGATAGATAGAGAGAGAGAGAGAACAAAGCTTAAGCATACTTATCTATCTTACTGGGAAAAAAAGAAAGAGGAAAGTAAGCAAAAACAGTAGAGCTAGGTATAAACAGGGATAGATATATTCTTAAAGATAAAGAGACTGATAGATAGATAGATAGATAGATAGATAGATAGATAGATAGATAGATATGAACAGACTGAGATAGATAGATAGATTGATAGATAGAGAGAGAGAGAGAGAGAGAGAGAAATGAAGACACACACACATATATATTTGTATGTATATACTGAAATAGACAAATATTTAGAAAGAAAAGAAGAAAAGAGAAAGAAAAAGAAAGAAAGCAAGAACAATTGAGATAGTTATAAACAGGAATAGATATATAGCGTTTTATCGCTTATTTTTTGTTTAAGATTGGGTTTCCGGTTCCTTCTAAAGTTTACTCATTCTTTCACTTCCAGTAGCCCCACACATCTTAGCGGCATTATTGCCTTACTTGGTGTGAATTGAATAAATAGATAGATAGATTGATAATGAGAAAGAAAGAAAGAAAGAAGAAAAAGGAAAGCAAACAAGAACGGTAGTGATAGGTGTAAACAAGATAGATAGATAGATAGATAGATAGATATGACTAGAATGAGATAGATAGATATGAACAGAATGCGATAGATAGATAGATATGAAGAGAATGAGATAGATAGTTGATGGAAGTAGATCTTCGCCTATTGTCCTTCCGTTTTTTAAATAGCAGTAGACAGTTATTCCGCATTTCCAGTTTAGGATATGTTTTCTGGCTTCGTCTAAAGTCTTCTCATTCTCTTTCAATTACAGTACCACTTAGCATCCTAGTGGTATTATCACCTTGCTTGGGGGTGAATTGAGTAATGAAATAGATCGATAAATAGATATGAACAGACTGACATAGATAAATAGATAGATGCAAACAGACAGTTGTATAGATATGAACAGAGACAGATTGGTCGATAGATCTAAATTATTTAAACAAACCTGCTTGTGTGTGTATATATATATATATATATATACACACACAATGAATATGAATATATATATATATATATATATATATATATATATATATATATATATATATATTCCCTCAATAGTAGGACGACTGGGGTGTATATGTATATTTATTCATATATACTTAATAGTTCTCTCGAGCACTGTTTGATTAACACCAGCACTAAAAGTGAGATATATTATATTTATATTCATTTATATATATATATATATATATATATATATATATATATATATATATATATATATATATATATATATATATATATATATATATATATATATATATATATATATTTTAGTGCTGGTGTTAATCAAACAGTGCTCGAGAGAACTATTAAGTATATATGAATAAATATACATATACACCCCAGTCGTCCTACTATTGAGGGAATATATATATATATATATATATATATATATATATATATATATATATATATATATATATATATATATATATATATATATATATATATATATATTTTGAACAATAAAAAAAATTAAAATCATCAGACACACTGGGTTGTAGATTAATATTCTTTCGTTTTTTTTATTATTATTTCATTTAGATTCCTCGACTAGTTTCGACCAAAATTGCCATTATCAGGAGAAGAAATATTTCTGCCTGCTGGTAGCAGTGAACTACAGAAATGAATGTCTTGATGGAGAAAATGAACTTTTGTCTGTAGTTTTCATTTGTTTTATCTTTTTAACATGAATCTTTTAACAATCCTTGTGTTGGTCAAACAGTCTCTTTTAAGTTGTTATTTGAGATAAGAGCTGGATATACATGCTGCTCCGAATTTTCTGGTCAGTTTGATATATATATAGTTTATGAAAAACTAGCTAATCCGTATGGGTAAACCTAAGGAGGATAAAATCCAGAGAGCTCAATGTAAATCCAGAGCAAATAATTTAAATAAAAACAGGCCACTTTAAGGTTCCATGTAATACATTATTTCACCACAGCCCTTTTAAAGTACTGCGGATCATCAGATTTATATTTATTTATATTTATATATATATATATATATATATATATATATATCGCCAGACTGTATATATATATATAAATTGATTCATCGAGTCTGATAGAAACCTCAGGAAGCACTGGACGGCCGTTTCGCCCTATATTTGGGACTCATCAGCAGTGCGCATCCACTACCGAGGGAATCGAAACCCCGACAGTTAGGTTGGCAAGCGGACACCATACCAACTGCTCCGCCGGGCCTTGGAACGCAGAGATTGCAAATCAGACTCAATGAAGCTTCGCTCACTCCCACATTCCGTGGTGGAACTCAACTGAGATTCTCTTTGACCATAGGACTGAGCCTCCTGGAGCCACGACTACTCTCACCAAGCTGCTCCAACTGGAGCATTAGAAGCTGGTTCAAGCGATGATAAACACAAATAGTAATGAGGAGGTTTTGATAATTATATAAATTAATTCATCGAGTCTGATAGAAACCTCAGGAAGCACTGGACGGCCGTTTCCGTAATATATATATATATATATATATATATATATATATATATATATATATATATATATATATATATATATATATATATATATATATATATATATATATATATTCAAGGAGGTTTGATTAAATAATTTAGACGTATTATGTCTATTTATTTTAGTTTTAATCCTGTTCTACAGTCAACAAGAAATTAATTCGTGGACTTGAAAGTATTAAAACCAAAATAAATCGGTATAATACCTCTAAATTATTTAATCAAACCTGCTTGAATGAAATGCTGTCTAAAGCTACGGTGGACGGACAATTGCGTACCAAATAATTGCGTCCCTAGACAAATGCGTCGCTGATAATTGGGGACATGTGATAATTTTTTGAAGTTACCAATTTTTTTTAAAGAGTTGTTTAATATAGATATTGGCACACCAATATCTTTAATTACTCTAAACAGGCAAAATATATAGTTACCATAAATAAAAAAAAATAGAGAAAAATTTATTTTTCATTAAGCTAGCATTTTCAGTTCACTCCAGGAGAGCGTACCACAAACATTTAATAGATTCTTGATTTCATGGATTATATTTTTATTTGAAACCCATGGCTAAGTTCTGAAAATCAAATACTGGTGGAAGATATTTGTGGACGGGGAAAATTACAGCTACCACTATCATAAGAAAAACGCCGATGAAACAAAAACCATACTGACGATGTATTGAGCGATCTTGTAACAGTTAATCTGTCCTCGCATTTCAAACAAAAATAAACTTTTAATTTTTATTTTTTTTATTCCTTTTTTAAAAAATTATGATTACTAACTATACTTTTTTCAAAATTTATGGTAACTGCTTTTAAAAGCTTCAAAAAATATCAGAGGTAAGCAATTATCCAGGGAGGCAACTGTCCGCGACGCAAAAGTCCAGTACGCAACTGTCCTAGAACCACACACACACACACACACACACACACACACACACACACACACACACACACACACACACACACACACACACACACACACACACACATATATATATATATTTGTAACGGATCATCATTAACTTGATGATCCGTTAGGAGAAACCTAGGTAAGTAAGTTCTGGTTAACTAATTTTTTTTAGTTTTTGCACTACTCTGTGCGTTGAGCAATTTACTTTTTCTTTTTTTTTTCTTTTGTCTAGACATTGCCGTGCTGATTGATTATAGTGAATCAGTACGGATGTTTTTAGGCTTTTCCTTTTTTTATTGATTATATTTTTCCCTGGTATTGATTTGTGCAATATTTTTTTTTTATCTACAAATTGTATTATCTGAGTTTTTTTTCACACCGCCTAGGTATAGATATTAAAATAATATAACATAATATATATATATATATATATATATATATATATATATATATATATATATATATATATATATATATAAATATATATATATTAAGACATTTTATGTTTTTCCATTTCATAATGTGTATATATATATATATATATATATATATATATATATATATATATATATATATTGATCATCGCCTCCAAGACCTCTTTTGAACAATTTTAAGAAGGCTGCGAAATGAATATCTTGTATCTCTAGGCGAGATATAGCATCAACAATACGTAATTTTTTATCTGATCGGGCTTTTGAAAAGTTAGAAGATTTCCGAAGGAGCTTGCTGCTTTATGGAACGTCACAAGGAACCGATCATGTTTGTTGGAGAAAAAACCGTGGGTGAGTGACCACTTGTCTAAAACTCTCATCAGTAACAGTTAAAATCTGTTACATCCAACACTGACCTTGACCGAAGTGCATTAAGTTTGTTTTATTTATATAATTACATCTAGCAATAAAATTTCAGCATACAATGATTCAGCAGCATGTCTGCTAGATGCTCAGACCTAAATGTTATTTTGTTTTTATCTTTATCATTTTGTTGTTGCTATTTACAACAGACTTATTGTTATTATCCCTCTTGTCGTTTCTTTCCGGGTTGCTTTGCTGGGGGCGTTTAGACGGAAGCGAAACAGGGTCCGTGAGATGAGGTCAGGCTTCGCCTCGGCAAGAACCGTGCTCTTCTCTCCTGTACTTGCTTTTCCTCCCGGCTCTTCAAAGGAAGGAGAAAGAAGGCGGACGTCGGGTTTGACGCAAACGCTGACAGCTGTTAATGGAAGGATATATGCGAGTCGTGTGGGCGACTCGGTCGGTACATTGCAAATATGGTGGCAGAGGCTTCCAGCTGCGAATCCTACAATTATGGCGGCGAGGAGTGAATGCAGTTGCGAACATCAAGAAAGAGAAGTATATATATATATATATATATATATATATATATATATATATATATATATATATTCTCATGAGTAATTTTGTGTATCAATATGTGTTAATGGGTGTCTGTCTGCAAATGTAAGAATTGTTTTGGTAAGTTTGTCTGAATCTAATATATATCAAAAACAATGTTTGTATGTCCGATAAAGAGTCGCCATGTTATTGCCTAAATATAAACAATTAATTATAATTTCTAATTGACTGACATTTCTTTAAAAAATTATTATACATCAGAATTTATATAGTTTGAGATGGTACCGTGCATATACTTCGACGTCAGCGTGCTAAGCTCTCCGCCGAGTTCTTTTTCTTTAAGCATCACGGCTAGAACCCGCCATGCTATATACATTGTAGGGAACCACTTCACTCCCTCCGTATGACCATTGCTGTGATGACCACTCGAACAGCTTCTTTCTGTGAACCATTGTTTTGTAGAACCAACCCTCAAGAGAATGTTTCCCGATGACTGCAATCTTAACCTGTACAACTAGTATAGGCTTAACTGTTATGTTCCCCACATATCTTCATAAACTGTATCTTACTCTCTATCTCTCTACCTTGAGTGGCTCCCGGTCTTTTTACAGGGAAAACCTAACTGCAAAATAATACCAGGCATTCAAGATGGTATGTCTTAGGCTTCCCCACGGTTTTGAGTTCCGAATAATCATTCTACGAGACTGATAGTCACCTAGAGCTAGAGCGATAACGCTATTTTGTTATTTAACCCATAGATGGGAGTTGGTAAATTCACCCATGCATTATGCATACGTACGAAAGTGAACATAAAAAGATTAAGACGATTCCGCTTTTCCGCAGCGAGAAATGTTCCACAGAACCATTTAAAAAAATGTTATGACCTTTCAGGATGTAGATGATAAAGGCTCTCCACAGTTTTCTTTTCTTTATCGTTTGTGAATTTCTATGCGTTCTTAGCAATATAATCCAGTAGATTCCTACTGACTACTCTACGGTTTTAAATTCAATTTTCCTTCTCATAGACTGGTTTCCAGACATGGCTAAAGAGATTAGGCTACCCTGTTATTTAACAAATAGCTAGAAAGAAAACACTTAAACCAAATGTTTAAACTATACATAAATTCTGTTTTTCCTTCGCTTAGACAAGTCTAGAGAGATGAGACTGTTCTGCTATTTAACATATAGCTAGGAAGGAAAAAGTTAAACTAAATATTTAAACTATATAACTTGCATTTAGGATCATAAAAACGCTTCCAAGGGTATGGTTTGTTATATACCCTTGTGTAAATTAATTTAAACAAAACGAATAATTCCATTATTATTTAGTTCTTTTTTTTGTATTTTTGCGATAAAAAAGTAACCCAATGCACATTTTAGTACTTCGTATGTCCATTCCACGAAGTCGTTCCTTGTAGATTGACCACAGATTCTCGATTGGATTTAAATCAGGAGAGTTTCTGGGCCAGTCTATAGGACTTTGATTTGCTCACTGGCAAAGCTTGCTAATGTGTTCGTGCAGCGTTAAAATTTTTCGTACGCCATCTTGGAGTAATGTCCATCGCAGAAAATGGTCGTAGGACAACTAATCGACAGTCGAGACAATAATGTCTGGGCGTGATAAAAATCTTACGCAATCACGGAGCACGCAATATTTTTCAAGTCCAAACTAATTTCGTCACATGTCCCGAAAATAGATTCATATTACTGCACACCACTGAAAATTACCTAATCTGAGAAAACAAAAGAAATCGATTACACCCTGTCACTCCAGTGGGGGTCTAAAACTAACCTTATGGTGAAAGAAAGGGAACTGAAGCGGTTGTTTCAATTAATTTGAACAAGGATACAATTTCAAAAGTTAATTATTTGCCCTGTGGCTGGGGCATATGCTATACTAACTTCACCCTCTGCAGAAGGGTAAAATCTCTCCCTAGAGGGCGCTAATTACAAAGTAAACGCGCACAGACTTTAAATAGAAAAGAACAGGTTATCTTTCATTGAAACGTGTAAGTAAATACGACCATTATTTAGCATAAGTCACACGAAAATTGAACATGGATGGGTTGCACACGGGGGTAGTTTTAGTTAACACCAGAAGATGTTACGAAATCAATACATAAACCTAATTGAAACATCGGTTCCTGTAAGAACACAGACGTTATGCCACGTTAAGCCTGCTCTGTACCTTAATAGGTAGCCTCATGGGAATACCAGGTGCTGTAAGCATTGATTGCGTATAGTGGAATCGATTAACAGCTCGCAATTGTTAATCGGAGAGCCTAGTTCAAATTCCTGTTTGGATCGTTATATACACTTACGCGCCGTTGGGAAAGGTATGAATCCATGTTTTCTCCTACCTGCTATGGATTGATTAGTAAGACTTTTATCACTAAATCCTTATTATCGCCAAAAGAAAAAAAAAACTTCAAAGGGGTGATAAACCGTAAAAAACAAATCTATAAATAAATCAATCATTAAAATAGGAACTCGAATCGTACTGTTAAATCACCGCGTCAGATCGAAACATTAGTTTGGATGTCATGCGTGACGCCAAACCCATTCAGAAACATCTTAACTGTCTGCTGGTATTTTTACTCTTAAAATGTCTTTTTAAACTTTCACAGCGTTTCGACCCCAATTTGGAGGTTAACTATTTGCCCATAGATGGGACCCTAATAGGTGCTATCACCCCAGGTCAAGGGGGACCTGAGAACAACAGTAATTAAAAGGTGGTTCAACGCTCCTCAAAACCTCTTGATTAGAGGCCTTGCTTTTGGATGTAGTTTATTGTGATCAGAAGGAGGATTGGGTTATAATCTCAAATCTTAAAATCCCCAATGTTCAAATGCTGAAATTTAAAATCCCGAAATTTGAAATACTAAATTTATAAAATCCCGAAAGAGCAGAATCCTGAAATTTAAAATCCTGAAAGATCAGAATTCCGAAAAATAGTTCTTGGAGAATATTAAAAAATATAATGGAAGTATCTTTATTTCTAAACATTTACATAATAGCGTTTAAAAAAGACTTTATACATTTGAAAAATTGAAATTCATTAAAAATTGTAAAATCATACTTATTATAAAACCCAGGTTGTGTGTCTGTTCGTTTATATATTGGATCGGATTTTCTACATTTTTCAACCGATTTCAACAAAACTTCACAGGACTACGTAAAATTACTTTGCCGTCGTTCTGGCAGCGCCAAAAATTGGAAAACACAATTGTTTTTGCACAAAAACAATTTGAAAACATGATTAAGAGGCATCGCGAGAATGAAAGGGGGACAACTCATATCGAGTTATACTTAAAACCCAGGTTGTTTGGGTGTGTGTGTGTGTTCGTTTATATATGGGATCGGAGTTCCCACATTTTTCAACCGATTTCAACAAAACTTCACAGGACTACGTAAAATTACTTTGCCGTCGTTCTGGCAGCGCCAAAAATTGGAAAACACAATTGTTTTTGCACAAAAACAATTTGAAAACATGATTAAGAGGCATCGCGAGAATGAAAGGGGGACAACTCATATCGAGTTATACTTAAAACCCAGGTTGTTTGTTTGTGTGTGTGTGTGTGTGTGTGTGTGTGTGTGTGTGTGTGTTCGTTTATATATGGGATCGGAGTTCCTACATTTTTCAACCGATTTCAACAAAACTTCACTTTTTTTTTGGCAGGTAGTGTTTCTTATTGTCTTGCACACTTTTTTATTTATTTTTACATTCAGAATGCTTTAAAAATTCCATTTACAAGACAATTGTTTATAATAAAATTCCATTCAATCGGTAGACTCATAACGACTGAAAACAATGTTTTTATTTGAGTTTGGGTTTGACCAATTCGTAAAAAAAAACCCAAAAAAAAGAAAAAAAAAAGAAACTAATTAAGACATCCGTGTCCGTCAACCTTAAACAATAATCTTTGTCAATTTTATTTTTCAGTCTTTATGATGGTTGATACTTGATCTATCTCTTACTGTTACATCCCCGGGCAACGTGGGGCTCTACTGCTAGTCAGAATATATAAATGAAAGATTATGTGCAAGTGCCCTAAGATAGTCCATAAGATCTGGTCGGTTTTCACGATCGTTAACTATAATTTTAAACCTTTCATCACAATAAAACAAACATTTTTTTTTCTTTTTAAACAAGTCACTGCACGAAGAATGCGTTCACATTCGTTTTCTATGTCCTGCTTCATTTTTTGAAACTTTCCAATAATGCGATAAACACCGACATGAGCATTGCCTACTAAATTTTCTCATCGACTAGTCGCCATATGTTTATATTTTTAAATGACATTATTAACATTATTCGGACTATAAAGGGGAGACAGGCCGCCCCCATAAGGTAAGGCTTCAAGAACACCAGAAATCTGTAACACGTGGGGAAGTTGAAAAATCAGGCGTGGCTGACCACATATGGAGAGAAAAGGGAGAGAACCGCCCTCTGTGGAATCAGGTTGAGATCATAGACAAGGAACACTATTGGAAAATTCGTAAACTTAATGAATCAGCATATATGCTAGGCCACAAAAATCTCCTGAGCCGACCAAGCATAGAAATGAATACAATATGGAAGCCAGTAATAAGGAGTGCCAGAGAAAAGCGATAATAACAACAAAAGTTGCAATATGAGCTCTGGGAAAACATGCAATGATAACAGTAAAAAAAAATTGCAATATGAGCACTGGTAAAATGGTTGCTGAAGACATTAGGTTTATAAAACCCAGAAATTCATACACAGATGTTCTCAAGGACACATGGCACAGTGGATAAAGGGTTTGATTAGATCCAGTGACAGGACCCAAAGAGTATGAGTTCAATACCCGGTTAAGACAGAAGATAATTGACATCCATTAAACATGGCAACAGTCTGCCCCAGTGAGCGAAATAAAGGGTAAGTTCGACATTCCAACCACCTGAAGAAGGCCGGGGCGTACAACGGCCGAAAAGTTGTAATAAATATAGCGACAAAGATGAGGATAATAGTCCGAATAATGTAAATAATGTACATAATACCTCATCCCAGAAATATAGACACATTTTTAAATGAATTTTGAATGTTTCAAATGTATAAACACTATTTAAACGCTATTTTGTAAATGCTTAGAAATAGAGGGTATTTCTCCATTTTTTTTTTCAATTTCCCCCAAAGATTATTTTTCGGGATTCTGATCTTTCAGGATTTTATAAACTAGGTATTTCAAGTTTCAGGATTTTAAATCTCAGCATTTTGATATTGGGGATTGTAAGATTCTGGATTATAACCAAATCTTCCGCTTTCTTACGTGCTGCTTATGACTACATCCAACAGCAAGGCCTCTGATCAGGAGGTTTCGAGGAGCGTAGAACCACCTCTTAATTGCTGTTGTTCTCAGGCCCAACCTGACACAGAGTGTTAGCATCTGTTTGGGTGCAAGTTATGGGCAAATAATGAACACTGAAACTGAGGTCAACGTCCTGGGTATGAAAATAAACTAAATCCGCGTCCTGGGTATGACGATAAACTTCATCCGACAACAAGGCCTCTGATCAGGAGGTTTTGAGGAGCATGGAAGCACCTCTTAATTGCTGGTATTCCCAGGTCCACCTTGACCCGCGGTGGTAGTACCTGTTAGGGTCCCAGCTATGGGCAAATAGTTAACCCCTAAATTTGGGTTAAAAAACTATAAAAGTTTAAAAAGACATTTTTAGATTAAAAAAACTAACAATATATTTTCAAAGTTAAGAAAAATATCAGTAAATACAGTTGTGAAAATGAATTCCAGCAATACATTTTTAAACAAAAAAAATACTGGTAATGCAGTTTTTATAAAAGAAATTACTCATGTTCCCAAGATAAAAAAAAAATTACATTAAATGACCCATGAGCATGTTGAGATGCCGCTAAACAAAGAAGCACACAAAACAGCTTTCTCAGATCAAAACGGCTTCGAGCGAATTAATCTTGGAGAGAACCATCCTTATTCTAAGCTCGAGGAATGGCGCTACACAATCAAAAGCAAGGAAATACACCAGTTAGCAGAAATTAGATCACATGAGCAATTTCAACAGCAGCAATAACTTAAATAGATGGGTCATGCAACCCGAAGAAAAAATCAGCATGAAAATGTTGGGGTCCTTTATATATATATATATATATATATATATATATATATGAAGAGAGATTTCCTCAAATAATTTAGACATGTTCTGTCTACTTATAGTCACCAGGATCCTGTCATATTCACGGCTAAGCCTTTTTGTGTGGCTATTGAAAGACGAAAGGAAAACGCTTCATATTGTATTTATTCTCCGAGTACTTTCGACATAGTGCAATATCAACTTCAGGGTATTTTTAATTATAGACTAAATATTGTAGTGGTTATGATTGTGAAAGACAGAAATTGTTGTGATCATCTAAGAATTGACATTATTATATGTGGAATGCTGTGTCATTGTGTGGCTAGCAAGCTCCGTTTAAGGGTAGGTAACTAGGTTCGCTATCGAAAGATTTTCCGACATGAGTAGTCTAAAAAGATAAAGGGAAGAACTATTAGTACGATAGCTTCAAGAATTTTTAATTTGCGTTTAGTCTTTTCGTGGAAAAGTATAGAGGTATTTTCGACGAGGATTTTGAACATATATATATATATATATATATATATATATATATATATATATATATATATAGTGGAATCTCAGTCTGTTCGTTATCTCTCACTCTCAGTCTGTTCAGATCTATCTATGGATAGATCTATGTCAGTCTCTTTATATCTATCTATCTATCTATCTATCTATCTGAGTCTATTTCATATCTATCTGTCTGTCTATCTATCTATCTATCTATCTATCTCGATGATCGATCGATCTATACCCTTTGATTGAGTAACTGTTTGTGCGTATATGCATGTGTGTATTTATAGATGACGAACATGGTTGGCTTGTAAAATCATTTGCCTATTCGCTTATATATGTGAAACGTATATTTATTTGCAAGTCTAATTACTCTTTTTAACTGGTTATTCACACACACACACACACACACATATGTGTGTGTCTGTGTGTGTGCGTGTGTGAATATGTGACTATAATCAAATAATAAAATAAAAATAATGAATGTGTAAATATTCACATATGAGGACAATGGCCCGAATATATATATTCGTGGCTGTGTTCATAGATGATATTATTGGGTGTTAGCTTTTTCTTTTTTTATTAATAATGCTTCCTTTTTTAGTGATATTGTACATGTGGATATTATATTTGTCTTATCAACGAGTGGAATCTGTTAGGTCTTCGTGTGTATTTAAATGAGGTTTAATTGAGCTATAGTCAGAAGGATGTAAAGGGAGTCTTCTTGTTAGGCATGTTGTAGTATATCCAATATAATTATTCACAAATTCGGATTGTCAGGAACACAAAAAATAATTTTGGTTCTCTGTAATTCTGGTCTTGTAGGTGACTTATTATTGTTAGCAATCAGGGTAGCAGTTTAATTTTTTTTATAGTAAATAATTAAATTGTTTTTGTCAGTAAGGGAACATTCATCTTCCTTATATATATTAACAGACGGAAATTAACAAAATGAAGAAACCGACTTGATACCCTCATCAGGCATCTAGTCTGTCGTCGCCTCCCTCTGTCTTTTACAAATACTTTCATGGTAAATGCTCCGATGAGCTGCTTTCGCTAGTTTCCAAACTTCATGAATTTAAGCGTTCTACTAGGCTGGCATCTCGCTCTCACCCTTTTACAGTCGATACTGTTAAATGTAGCCGTCTCTTCTACTCCAATAGCTTCATGTCTCGCACTTCTCCCCTGTGGAACTCCCTCTCCATTTCTTGTTTCCCTGATAGCTATAATCTCCATCTATTCAAATGTAATGTCAATCGACGTCTCCAGATGCCCTGATCTATCTCCTATCCTTCTCTTCATCCTTTCCTCTATCACTCCTCTTTGCTCTCGCTCCAACTCTCTGTAACCCCTTGCGTGGTAGTGGCTTCCAGCCTTGCTTGGGGTGAAACCCTTAAAAAAAAAATACCAAAAATATCTTCGGTAATCTACACTAAACTTGCCGTAATATGCCGTGAACACTCAAGCATTGGATAATTCATATCCAAGTATGTACCCGAAACCCCGCAAAAAAATAAACCGATATACAGAAAAATTAAATGAAAAATAAATCCTTAACAAAGTCATTTCATTGGTATGTAACCAATTTTCTCTGTGAATATATATATATATATATATATATATATATATATATATATATATATATATATATATATATGTTACCAGTCATGCTGAGCTGATTGAACTTGTTAGGGCATCATGATTCTAAAATCAAAAGTTCTTGTAATACAATTACATTCTCTTCATGAAAGAAGAATTTAGACCCTCCACTGGAATGTAGCGAACGTTTTGTTTCCTTTGTTGTCAACAAACTGCACCGATGACCTTGCCTATTCCATAGACGAATTCTCTTTCCACAGGACAGTGCCTGATTTCAATGGAGGGTCCATTCTCCGCATCAGAAAACGGCTTGCGTTACATGGTCGCCATTCTTTAAGGCGGCCATCATGAACGCAGTAACCCGTTTCAAGATTTTCTGCTATTTCCCTTTGCAATAAAACATATGTCATTAAGAATAAGGCAGGTTTCGATCTATTAACCTAGTTAGTAAAATAGTATTGTTTTTTTATTATTATATTTTTCGTTCCTTTCTTTTTTCCTTCTTCGATTCATTTGTTTTTTCTTTTTTTTCCCTTTCGATTTGACTTCTTTTCATTTTCTTTTTCTTCTTCTTCATTTGTCTTTCTCTCCTTTCTTTATATTTATTTGACTTTCTTCTTTCCTCATTTTCTTGATGAACACTTTCCTACTACTACTACTACTACTACTACTACTACTACTACTCTTCAACTCCTCCTCCTTCTTCTTCTTCTTCTTCGTCTTCTTCTTCTCCTTCTTCTTCTTCTTCTTCTTCTTCTTCTTCGTCTTCTCCTTTTTCTTATTCTTCGTCGTCGTCGTTTTCTTTTTCTTCTTCTTCATTTGTCTCTCTCTCCTTTCTTTATATTTATTTATTTGTCCCTCTTCTTTCCTAATTTTCTGGCTGATCACTTTCCTACAACTACCACTCTTCTTCCTTTCCTCCTCCTCCTCCTTCTTCTTCTTCTTCTTCTTCTTCTTCTTCTTATTATTATTATTATTATTATTATTCGTTGTCTTCTTCTTTTTCTTCGTCTTCTTCTTCTTTCCCTGCTTCTCCGGCTCCTCCTCCTCCTCCTCCTTCTTCTTCTTCTTCTTCTTCTTCTTCTTCTTCTTCTTCTTCTTCTTCTTCTTATTATTATTATTATTATTATTATTATTATTATTATTATTCGTCTTCTTATTATTATTATTCGTCTTGTTCTTGTTCTTGTACTTCTTGTTCTTGTTCTTCTTCTAATTATTATTATTATTATTCTAACTTAGCTACACCGACAGTCTTACAGATCTTTTCTCTCCTTCCCCGATCCGGCCTTCTGGCCTAGACTGGGTGAGATCCATTTGAAGCTCAGTGTCCAAAGGGATTTTTTATTTGTATTTCTATTCTTCAGAGACATTTTGTGACTTTTCGGATATCATTTGTTTCCATGTTCAAATTCCATTCTTTTGTACAATTCTCAGTGTATTACCTTTCCTGCCCAGTCATGCTTATAATTGAACATCTTTTTAGTAAACTTAATTATTATAGGAACTGACGACATTTTCTCTATCAAGTAGATAAGCAAGATGATAGATGTAAACAGGTTTAGAGATAGACAGTCTGACATAGCGTCTCTCTGTATATTATCTAATATATATATATATATATATATATATATATATATATATATATATATATATATATATATATATATATATATATATCCTTACTCTGTCCTGGACATTGAGTTCTACCTGGATTCTATCCTCTTCGAATTACTTTTTATACATATATATATATATATATGTGTAAGTATGTATGCATATATATTTTAGATATATGATTGCATATGTATGTGTATATTTACCACTAATATTATCTATCTATCTATCTACACACACATATATATATATATATAAATATATATATAATTATTTTTATACATATATATATATATATATATGTATGTATGTATATATATTTATATATTTTAGATATATGATTGCATATGTATGTGTATATTTACTACTAATATTATCTATATCTATATATATATATATATATATAATTATTTTTATACATATATATATGTATGTGTATGTATGTATGTATGTATATTTATATATTTTAGATATATGATTGCATATGTATGTGTATATTTACCACTAATATTATATATATATATATAATTATTTATTAAAAATATGATTCCTCCGCTACATAAGAGTTTCATGTTTCAAAACAAGAGCTGAAAACTTCAATATAATTATTGGAATTATTCCGAAAGTAACTGATATATTAATACAAATTATTAACCCTTACGCACTTTGTTTAAATAATTTCTCTAGCCGTTTCCATAAGAATTTAATTTTAATAATGAATATGATTATAAAGACACGTAACTTTCAAGATTAGTTTATTCTTAAAACTTCGCTTGAGGATGAAACAGAGATTGATACTTTAATTTAGTATAATTTTAACAATTATGTTGAAGTATTTGGCTCCTGTTTTTGAAACATGAGAACACTTATCTAGCGAAGGAATCATGTTTTTAATAATGTTGTGGTAAACCCTCCTATAGTAGAATGAATTCTTCCTCCTCTCATAAATACAAACCGTGAGAGTCGGGTAGAGAGTGAAGTGAAGTGGAGTGGAGTAGTAGACACAGTGCTAATCTACTTATTACTAACACTATTGTTTTGTATATATCTTCAATATACTTTTTCAGCCTACCTTCGTCTTCCGTGTCTTTCTTTCTGGCCCCTAAACAGGCCACAACATCTATCTATCTATCTATCTATCTATCTATCTATCTTATTTTTTTTTCTTATCTATCTCATTCTTTTCTCGTCTATCTCATTCTTTTCTTATCTATGTATCTCTCTCCGCCTGTCCATATCTATCTATCTATCTATCTATCTATCTATTACAGTCTGTTCACTATTGTTGTGGTAAACCCTCCTATAGCAGAATGAATTCTTCCTCCTCTCATAAATACAAACCGTGAGAGTCGGGTAGAAAGAAGTAGAGTGTGAAGTAAAGTGGAGTGGAGTAGTAGACGCAGTGCTAATCTACTTATTACTAACTCTATTGTTTTGTATATTTCAATATACCTTTTCAGCCTACCTTCGTCTTCCGTGTCTTTCTTTCTGGCCCCTAAACAGGCCACAACAAATAAATAATTATAATTTAGCCTCTACTTATGTATTGAGCATATATTTATATATATACTAAATACTTTTTGAGAGGGAAGTGTCCAGCAGTCATCTCAAAGAGTCGGACTGAACATTCTTGCTGTAACACTCTCGTTTGCATATGTTTGTATTACTGTTTCTGTTAATATATTTGTTTAACTCAATTCCTTTCTTTGTGTCTTTATTTCTGGCTTCTAACAAGGCCACAACACTTACCAACTCGAACTTCTCCGCGACAAATGAAGATTGTTTTGTGATGTCCATCTCTTTCAAGTATATCACCTATCGAAGCAGGGACAAAACGATCATAGTTATTTTTACCGTTAATTATCGTGACATACCAATGACGAGACTTTGTCGAAATATCTGAGGATGGGAGAGAATCTGGGGTAGAGAGTGCATATACATTTCCTAAAGGCGCCAATTCGAGTTGAAGTTTAGTCATTCCAAAGGTAATTTGTTGTTGTTCTCTGCTTCCGTGCGGGTAGTCATTTAAGTAATGTAGAGGCTAATCATGTCTTTTATGTTTTTCTTATAACGTGAGACACTGAAATATTTAAAACGATACTAGAGGCGTTAACCATTGCTCATAACTTGCACCTGCTCACAGCGAATGTTCTCCGAAATCCGAAATACATTGCATGTGAAAAATTCTCGTCTTCTGCAAAATCCTTCGCATCGTTTGGCATAAAACAGTTGGCGAAACGTGACACATTGAACAAAAGATTCTTTCCACCGAGACATTTAGAAGAAAACAACGGTTACCGAAAACTAAACATCCATAACAAGAATAGAGGAAAAGAAAAAAAAAAGGAAGAAAAGAAAATGGGATAATATCACAAAGTACACACAACCATTTACACATCGAACAAACATACACAAAAAATAAATAAAAAAAGAATGATAAAACGTCGGAACATCATCCATTTTGTATATTACATGCAGAAAAAAAAAAGATGCCTCTTGTAACTGCTACGTGTTTTGCTAAAGAAGACATGCCAGCTTTTCACTTCCGGTTCGCCGGAAGCGGTCGACAAGTTATTACAATATGGCGGACGTTTTCGCTCGGCGTTGCTCTAAGTGTGTCTATATAAGCGTTAAGACAAATATATGAGAAGATATTAAAATCTTTATATCTGTTTATATGTGCATGTCTTTGCCTGAGACTGGATGAAAATGCCATTTTGCTGTTATTTGCCGATAAATATCTGTTTTTTTTTCGGTTTAGATTGAGAATTACTTACCGCCATGTCTGCAACTTATAGAGAGACAGTTTCCCTGTAAGATACATAGTTCTACAAAATCGGCACACCAATAAATTTTGTCTCAGCAGAAAACACGGTTAAGAGAAGACTGCAAATAATTTCTTTTAGAAATAAATTGGGAAGGGTATTATAATAAGCCAGAACGTATACTTTCAGAAATACGCCTGCATATGGATAGAAAATTATTTCAGTAAATAAATAATAATATAGCTAGGTTGTGTCTTCTCACAATTTCCTCACTGTATACAGTGAGGTAATTCTACGATGAGCTGCTTTCGCTGGATCCCAGACTTCATGAATTTAAGCGTTCATTTAGGCTGGCATCTCGCTCTCACCCTTTCACTGTCAAAACTGTTAAATGTAGAAATGTAGCCCTCTCTTCTACTCCAATAGCTTCATGTCTCGCACTATTCGCCTGTGGAAATCCCTTCCCTATTCCTGTTTCCCTGAGAGCTATAATCTCCAACTATTCAAATGTAATGTCAATCGACGTCCCCAGATGCCTTGATCTATCCCCTAACCTTTTCCTCATCCTTTCCTCTATCACTCCTATTTGCTCTCGCTCCAACTCTCTGTAACCCCTTGCGTGCTAGAGGCTTCTCGCCTGGCTGGGGGTGAAACGCTTAAAAAAAAAATAATTAGCAGTCACAATCTTAAGAACATAAGATATGCAGATGACAAAATGTTGATACCAGGTACGGTAAACTACAAAATCTCCTGCAGATTGTAAGGAAGGAAAACGATGTACAAGAAAGAAACATTAATTGTAAGGTGACAGAATGCATAGCAAATGGAACTGCTTAGGAGGAAAATTGAAAAATGGTAGATGCTAAAATCAAACGGATACAACAATTTAAATATCTGATGCGTGTTTTAAAAGAGGACGGATAGTGCGATATTACAATCAGAATTTGGAATAAAGAAAGGTGTCTTTCAAAAATTAAGCAATGTATTAAGATACATGAGGCACACTAGTGTAACGGATAACGGTTCGGATTGAAGAATCGGAGAGCCGAGTTCGAATTCCAGTCGAATCCATCAAATTCACTTACGTCTTCTTCTCCCCAGTCAGCTAGGGGTAAATAGCAGGACAATTCGGGTTCTATAAGCTTGGATGGCAACTAGTCTAGGAAAAGCAAAACTCTGAATTTTGAATTAGGAGGCACGATGAAGTAATGGATAACGGCTCAGATTGAGGAATCAGAGAGCCGAGTTCGAATTCCAATCGAATCCAATACATTTACTTACGTGCTAATAACATTGGGAAAGGTATGAATCCTCTTCTTCTCCCCCAGCTATGGGTAAACAGCAGGACAGATCGGGTTCTATAGCGTTGGATGGCAACTACCGCAGAAAGAAATGACAACCTACCGAAAGATACATGATCTCCTAAGCCTGTAACACGCATAGCACAACCAACCGAAAGATACATGATCTCCTAAGCCTGTAACACGCATAGCACAACCAACCGAAAGATACATGATCGCCTAAGCCTGGAACACGCATAGCACAAAACTGAATCATAAATTTTGGCTGTGTACTCGTCTAATTGTAAAGTTCTGAACTGGTGGAACTAAAGATTTCAGCTTGCATAGAAATAGGAAGAGTTAGTGAGAGTCTAGCAACATTTTCATATGTGAGAAAGAAGTTCTGGGTTTATCACCTACAATGTTGTATAAATGATTTTGAATCCTTTCAATATCTATTCTAGCTTTAAAATAACTCGCATGCAAAGGATATACATACATATGCTGTAAATACCATAATATACCAAACTTCAAACTACTATTTGAAAAGTCCATGTCTCTCAGTGCTAATACCATTGGGAAAGGTATGAATCCTCTTCTTCTCCCCCACCTATGGGTAAATAGTAGGACGGACTGGGTTCTGTAACCTTGGATGGCAACTGGTCTACCGTAGAAAGAAATTGCAACCTACCGGAAGATATATGATTCTCCTAAGCGTGTATCACGCATAGCACATAACTAAGTGAGAGTCTAGCAACATTTCATAAATTTTGGCTGTGTACTCGTCTAATTGTAAAGTTCTGAACTGGTCGAACTAAAGATTTCAGCTTGCATAGAAATAGAAAGAGTTAGTGAGAGTTCTGGATTTATCACCCACAATGCCGTATAAAATGATTTTGAACTCTTTCAATATATTTTATGGCTTTAAAATAACCCACATGCAAAGGACATACATACATATGCTGTAAATACCATGATATACGAAACGTCGAACTACTATTTGAAATAAGTCCCTGTTTCTCAGTGCTAATACCCTTGGGAAAGGTATGAATCCTCTTCTTCTCCCCACAGCTATGGGTAAATAGCAGAACAGATCGGGTTCTATAGCTTTGGATGGCAACTGGTCTACCGCAGGAAGATATGGCAACCTACTCCCGGAAAAAATCTGCCTCGTCAGTCATGTATCGAGATATACATGATAGTGTATCACGCATAGTACGTAACTGAGTAAGAAACAGAAAAAATTCGTTAAAAACAAGGAAAATAGCATTGGATTGTTACGTAATATCACTCCAAAGATAGTTTAAGCAACAGGAATGTGGTTCTACAGAAGGATGTTGAGAATACCAGGAACCGAACATGTGAGCAACGACGAAGTCTTAGAGAAAATGGAAACAAAAAGGACACTTATACTTAACGTCAGAAAAGAAAAATTGAAATTTCTAAGGAGCCCAATTAGGAAAGAGGGTAAATCGTTCGAAATCAATTGCTCGAAAAATAATTTATTAAACTATCAATTCCTCGAAAGGCAGTTTTCTCAAAACCTGTGGTTAAAAAAAAAACTAAAACTACATCGTTTCTAATATTTACTATACGATAAAATAATACCACTTTATTGTTGTTAATTGAACAGTTAAAATTAAAGAACGAGTATATTTATATAGCAGGTTTTATTTTTTTTCTACAGGGCATTTTTGTCATAGTTTAAAATAAAGGGTAAATTTTCATTATTACTGTCATTCTTCGCGATTTAAAAAAAAACCAAAAAAAACTATTGTTGCTAATATATACTCTATTACAGTGTAACCCGGATATAAGAGACCCTGGTATAAGATAAACCCGGATATAAGAGAGATTTTACCATACTTACCTTAACAAAATAGACCAAACACGTATATAAGAGAAACCCGGATATAAGAGACTTCCTCTCCGGTCCCGACAACTCTCTTATATCCCGGTTACACTGTAGTATGAAATATTATATGCAACACTTCTTAAATATTCTTCAACATTGTGTGTTGTGCCATAGTTTGATGCAATGTTCTTTAATCGCATTGCACAGTCAGGGTACTTTTTTCTGCCCTCAGCTGCACTCACTCCCCCCACATATTGCTCTATTCGCAATTCTTGTAAACTTCTTGTTTTTTGCACATTTCACATTTCCAGTAAATCTTATTGTTCACTGTTTTGTCCTTAATATATATAGATATCCATCCAAACACAACTTCTTCTTTCCTTTTTCACTCTCAACAAAAGTTATGTCCATCAATAGGGTTCGAGATCTACAAAATTACTGAAATAGAAATAGAAAACTGCTATGTCCCGGAAAGGGATATATTTGTTCGAAGTAGCAAAGTGGTTTTGGATTACTGTAACCGAGTAGGACAATCTAGTAGGTAACCGTAATGG
>OZ010602.1:88224996-88252496 GCA_963932145.1 Acanthosepion lycidas | reverse complement strand
ATTATTTAAGAACATGACTCGTGTTGTTAATATTTAATATTAAGTTAATGTTTTGGTTTCGTAGCAAGTTGCGGTATTGTGGGAAACTACCCGTAGTGCAGCCTATGTTCTATTCAATTTTCTTTTCCCGTATATTAAATTACTTATAATGTCTCCATACAGCAACGTATTTGCTAATTCCACACACTGCAGTATGAGGTGAATGAAGTGAATCTGTCGTCGCTACATTTATTATTAGGTTGGTGCAAAAATAATGTCGTTTTCTCACATATGTTACTTTTATATATGATTTCTAAATTGATTCATTGATATATATAGCCATGTTATATATCATTTTGAAGCGCGTTTTTCGCTCTATCGAATCGTGTTATTCGTTACCGTTCTCAATTTCTTCATTCATTTTTTTGCAGGCTTTTCGACAGCATGGACAAAATTCAAATCCGCACGATTTTCTTGTTCCAGTTCAAACTAGGCCGAAAAGCTGCCGAGACAGCTCGTGATATCAATGATGCGTTTGGCCCAGGAACCACTAACGAACGTGTGGCACAACGGTGGTTCAAGAAATTTCGCAATGGTGACGAGAGCCTCGAAGATGAAGACGGTCGCGCCCGGCCGACTGCGGTTGATAACGAACATTTGAAAGACTTAATTGAAGCCGATCCTTGCAAAACCACACGAGAAGTTGCTGTTGAACTCGAGGTCGATCACTCAACAGTCGTTCGCCATTTAAAGCAAATAGGGAAGTCAAAAAAGTTGGATAAATGGGTGAACGATAATTTTAAAAAATCGTCCAAAAATGACATTATTTTTGCACCAACCTAATACAATTCCAGATCATAGTTTCTGTTTTGGAACCGTTTATCATAAGCCCGAATTCTTGGACCATTTGGTAAAATAAAACGTTTATTTTCTTTTGCAAGGCAAACGAAAAGTAAACTAATCAGAATAAAAACTTAAAAGAAAACCTAATCGGTGAAGCCGAGTAAATGCAATGAGAACTACAATCGCTGTAAATGTTACTTTTTAATAGTAATGATGAAATTAGCTGTTTCAACACGAGAACCATCCACTATTCATTGACAGGACAGTCAGTACCTAAACTAGTGAGCTGTTGTAAATACGAGATTCCGTAATCTTGGCTGTGTGTTAAGTCTAATGGATAAAGGCTCAGAATTGTTAATCGTAGAGCAGAGTTCCAATTCACTTACACGCAAATACCCTTAGGAAAGGTATGAATGCTCTTATACTCTATGGATTAATTAGTAGCATGTGTATCAGTAAATAATTATCTCCTACAAAAATATAAAAATGTATTGTAGCTTAAATAACGTGCAAAAGGTTGATAAGTCGTAAAAAACAAAAACAAAAAAAATCTAACGCTATGATAAAAAAAATATTTTAACCAACATATAAGTTTAAACAACTCATGTTAATGCACTTATTCCGTGGTTAATAATAATGATCATTACTCATCTCAGAAATTTCGATAATAAAATACCTTCTGAGCTTATTTTTGTTTAAAAATTAACATTTACTGCAAACTCTAGCAGAGACTCTGTATACGTTATTCAGCAGAGCAGTGCGCATGTCTGCTTTAAATATGGCTGCATTATTATTAAAATAACTCCAGAGAACATTCCATATTAAAGATATTTCACGTTTTAGATGCTACTAAAATTAAACTGCCCGACGAAAAACGACAAACAAAAAAATTAAAAAAAAGTAAAGAAAAGAAAACGTAGACATTGAGTTACTAATTATTTGCATTATTTATATTTACATTTCAACATTGTTGTTGCTGTTATCAAAATGTTTCGATCGTATTGCAATTTGGCCATCTTCAGCTGGCTTTCAATCTGAGTAAACGTATGATAATAGCCAAGAGGATTAAAGCATTTGTTGGTGAATTCGGTGGCATAGTAATTGTGAGTTCGATCCCTGGTCCGAGTAGTAGACTCAGCCGAAAGAGAGCAAGCGGTAACTGAGAACTACTAAAAAAAGATATGATATCCTTAGACATGGACAGCCTGACGAGAACAATCGACCTTGTAGATTAAACAAAGTGTTCAGTGCGAAATTTTCTGAAGGTCCTCCGGATCGACATACACGTGAGGAAGGCCGAGGTGTACAACGACTGAAACGTTTCGATGATAAGGGTAATAAATATATAAAATGTTGAGACATGACCAATTACATCTTGAAAGGATATACACATGAAGAAGGCTGAGGTATACAACGACTGAAACGTGCTGATGATAAGGATAATAAAGATGGAAATTGTGGAGAGTCATGGCCACTTACATCTTGAAAGGATATAGATCTGAGGAAGGCCGAGGTGTACGACGACTGAAACGTGTTGATAACAAGGATAATAAAGATGAAAATTGTGGAGAGTCATGACCACTTACATCTTGAAAGGATATACATCTGATATAATGGAATATGCATACACCTGAGTTCCCCCTCACTGGAATATGATCGGCTGGTGTCCGTCATAAATACAGACAGACGATGCCCATTGGACTACGCCATTGGCTATCCTATTGGTCTACACCTATTACATGTGACTACGACGAGTACCAGTCGATTAATGCTACCATGTATTACTTGGTTATAGTAGCCAATCCCGCTTAGCTACTTCGATCAAATATATCCCTTTCCGGGACATATCAACATCTGAGGAAGACCGACGTGTACGACGACTGAAACGTGCTGATAATAAGGATAATAAAGATGAAAATTGTGGAGAGTCATGACCACTTACATCTTGAAAGGAGATACACCTGAGGAAGGCCGAGGTGTACAACGACTGAAACGTTTTGATGATAAGGATAATAAGGAAAATTGTGGAGAGTCATGACCACTTACATACTGAAAGGACAGAACGTCGATAAATTGAGAGAATGAGGACAGAAGGCTTGGAGAAAATCTTGGTACCCACGTTTACAAATATGTTCTTGTATTATTTGTGTTCTGGTTAAGAACCACAAGATTTAGAGCAGCGGTTTAGGTTTGTTTGTTAGTGGCATATCGACACCCCATGGGTCATTTAATGCTGAAATTTAATTCACTTGGGAGCATTATTAATTTCATTTACAAAAATGTATTGCTGGTATTTTTTCTATCAAAATGTATTTTTATACTTTCATAGTGTTTTGGCCCTAGTTTAGGGGTTAACTATTTACCCACAGTTGGGACCTAAAAGGTGTAACCACCCTGAGTTAGACCAAGAACGGTAGACCAATGGGGTCAGGATATTTTAGAGAGCCATGTCCCTCTTCTTTTTAACTGTATTCTGAATCGCGCTTTTAATCATCCGCTAAAACTCTTCTTATTTATTTATGAAATGGAAAGATTATATTGAATCAATTGCTAGGTCTACTGCTAGGAAAGTTGGTTCACTGTGTCGTGCTAGACAGTTTTTCTTGCCAGAATCTATTTTACGTATTTATCATTGCTTTGAATGTTCTGGTCTGGTGCTCGAGCTACATACTTATTGATGCTTGATAAAATAAAGCAATCATCTGCGATATTATTGGTCTTGATCTGGCACCTCGGCTTCAGTCACTTTCCCACAGCCGTAATGTAGCTTCCCTCTGCCTTTTCTAGATATACTTTCATGGTAATTGTTCTGACCAACTTTCCGCTATGGTACTTAGGCTTTATGAATTTAAGTATAGAACTCGATTGGCGACAAGCTCTCAACATTTTACAGTTGAAACTAGATGTAACCGTAAGTTATATCCAAACAATTTCTTTTCGCGCAATTCTCGCTTGTGGAACTCTCTTCTAGTTTCTTGCATTCCAGTCAAGTTTGATCTTCAAAAATCTAAAAACAATGCCAATCATTAATTTCTGTCTTCCTAATTCCTGTTCTTTTATTGTTCTCACTAATTATTATTATTTTTCTATTTCTCCGAGTCTGTCGTATTCATTAAGGCTCTTCGTTGTTAGTAGCTTTATTGCCTTGCTTCTGGTGAAATGATTCAAAATATCGATTCGGCAAAGAAGAAAGGGGCTGAAGTCGAGATGTCTCCGGTCACTTTCTTCTTTGGCCAATACATATATATATATATATATATAACCTTAACCGTAAGTTCTATGCTAAGAGTTTCCTCTCTCGCACTTCTCGTTTGTGGAACTCTCGTCCGTCTTCTTGCTTTCCAGTTAACTTTAATCTTCAAAAATTTAAGTACAATGTCAATCGTTATCTTAAATCTAAACATTTGTTCTTTTATTGTCCTCTCTTCTTAATAGTATTTCTTCTCATGTACTTGAACACTCAGCAACCTCTTTCGTCTTAGTGGCTTTATTGCCTTGCTTAGAGTGAAATGATTGTGAAAAACTGATGTTATCTCACACACCAGCATATACACAATCACTAATACATACATATATATATATATATGTATATATTATAATTTTTACATACAAAAACAACTTATTCACGACAAAGATCCATTTTTGCTTCGATATGCATGCATCTCAACTGGTGAGATGCATGCACATCGAAACAAAAATGCATCATTGTTGTGAGTAAGTCGGGAGTTTTTCTATATATAAAATTATAATAAATACTTATCGCTCTACACTTGGTATTGATCACTCTTTTGAATTAATGCTATGAACGTTAGAATTTATAATATTTTCATTCCCATTACATTCGGATATATATATATATATATATATATATATATATATATATATATATATATATATATATATAATTATTTATTTAAAAATATGATTCCAACACGCTACATAAGAGGTCTCATGTTTCAAAACAAGAGCCGAAAACTTCAATATAATTATTTGAATTAAATTGAATTAAAGTAAGCTCTGTTCCATCTTCAAGCGAAATTTTTTGGGAATAACTTATTTCTGAAATTTACGTGTTTTAATAGCATATTCATAATTGAAATCAAAATTTCCATGGTAACAGCCAGGGCGAATAGTTTAAATAGGGAGGGGTGTTGTGTGTTAATAATTTGTATCAGTATAGAGTTACTTTCATAGATGTCAAGTCAGGATAAGGTGGGGGTATCTAAATTTAAAACGGAAGATGTTTTCGCCTAGTCTGGTTTACGTGTCTATGGAGATTTATTTATTTTTTTATTTTATTTCTTTATGAAAGGGTTTTGTGTATATAAAAACTGCCGTAACATTTGTTTTTTGACGAGTTCATAAAGGGTTATATTTTTTTGTAGGGTATTTAAACTATTTATTGGGGCGATGGATTATAAAAGTTATTTTATTGTATGTTTGTTTTTTAGCTAATTATTCAATGCATAAATTTGATGATGTCGGAAAACGTGCTATTAAATATATAAAAAAATATGCTATTAAAACACGTAAATTTCAGAAATAAGTTATTTTATATTTACATGCGATCTGTCCCTGATATTGAGCACTTTAACCCCAAAGTATACCAAACGTTAAAACCATATTTTATCACCCCCCATATATATATATATATATATATATATATATAATTCTGTTTATCTCTGTAACTACATATATATAACTAACTATATATATATATATATATATATATATATATATATATATATATATATATATATATTAGGTTGGTGCAAAAATAATGTCGTTTTTCTTTTAAAGTTGTTCGTCAAAAAACGACAAAATTTTTGCACCAACCTAATATATATATATATATATATATATATATATATATATATATATATAAGGCAATCCACGTGTTTTAGTATTTTCCCTCTATATCATTTTTTTACGATAGGAATATAACTGAACTCTTTCTTTATTCTTTCTATATCCCTCCCTTCAACTTTACGAAAATTGTGCATTTTCTCTCTCTCCCGCTCTGTTTTTCTTTGCTTTGTTAATGTTTTTGAAAAGATGGAAATTACACGTACCACTTTCTCCACCTTTTTCTTCGCCTTTTCCAGTTGTCTTGGCTATGGCGTGGGTGGGAAAGAAGTCGTCCGCTGACGTCCAAATCATCGGCCGAAGTTTTCCGTCATGAACCGACATAATATGCACTTCATGTCTGCTTGGTTTCACATGCAGTATAGTCGCCTCCATCCTCGGAGTTTTTCTCCGAACGCCAGAGCCGGACTCCACATTGTCCGCCCCCTATTTCCCGCCCAACTTCCGCCTTTCCCTTTTTTTCAGGCTCGCCATTCCTTTGGCGAATAAATCACGCGAAGATTGTGTTAGAGAATTACTGAGGATAAAAAAAAATGAACGATTGAATGAAAATGAAGAAGAAAGAGGAGAATGAAGGAATCGAAAGAAACAGGAAGGAAAAAGACGAATGAAGGGAGAAAGGAAATAGGGGAATGTAGGAGGAATGAAAACAAGAAAGTAAAAAAAAATATAAGGAGTAAGAGAAGAAAAACGAAGAAAATAGGGGGTTTGACGAGGGAAAAGAAGAGGTTTGATGATGGAAACAAATAAAATCTTGAAAGATGGTAGGAATAAGAAAAGAAAGAAAGGAAGGAAAAAAAGAAGGAAGGAAGAAAGGAAGGAAAGAAGAAAGGAAGGAAGAAAGGAAGAAAGGAAAGAAGAAAGGAATGAAGAAAGGAAGGAAGGAAGGAAGGAAGGAAGAAAGGAAGGAAGGAAGGAAGAAAGGAAGAAAAGAAGGAAGGAAGGAGAGAAGAAAGGAAGGAAGAAAGGAAGGAAAGAAGGAAGAAAGGAAGGAAAGACGGAAGGAAAAAAGGAAGGAAGGTAAAAAGGAAGGAAGGAAAAAAGGAAGGAAGGAAAGAAGAACGGAAGGAAAGAAGGAAGAAAGGAGGGCAAAAAAGAAGGAAGAAAGGAGGGAAGAAATAAAGAAAGAAAGGAAGGAAAGAAGGAAGAAGGAAGAAAGGGAGGAAGGAGGGCAGAAAGGAGGGAAGAAAGGAAGGAAAGAAGGAAGAAGGAAGAAAGGAGGGAAGAAAGGAAGGAATGAGGGCAGAAAGGAAGGAAGGAGGGAAGAAATAAAGAAAGAAAGCAAGGAAAGAAGGAAGATGGAAGAAAGGGAGGAAGGAGGGAAGAAATGAAGGAAAGAAGGAAGGAAAAAGAAAGGAAGGAAGGAGAGAAGAAAGGAAGGAAGGAAGAAAGGAAGGAAGGAAGAAAGGAAGAAAGAATAAGAAATAGAGTTTAGAAAAGTCTGAAAAGATATTGAAGAGAAGAAAATGATTGAAAAAAGAAAGAAGAGAGAAAAAGAAAGAAAGAAGAAGAAAGTTAAAATGAGAAAGAAAAAGAGAGAAAGAAAAAGAAACAGAGTCTAGAAAAAAAAAACAAAAGAATGAAAAGATATTGAAGGAAATGAAGGAAGGAAGACCGAAAAAAGTTTGTAAAAAATAAGAATATTAAAGACATTTGAATTAAAAGAATGAAAACTGGAAAAGAAGGAAAAAGAAAGAAATAAGAAAAGCGTTTATAGAAAGAGCGAAAAAGAAATTGTAAATATAAGAAGAAAAGAAAGATATATTTAACAGAAAGATTCGTTTTGTACAAATAAATAACTAAATAAAGAAAGATATAAAATTTTGTATAAAGAATGAAAAAGGAAGTTGAAGAAAAAAATGAAGAAAAAATGGTTGTAAAAAATTTATAAGAAATCATAAAGAAACAAAAGATTGTTTGGTTCGTTTTTTACGACTTATCGACCCTTTGCATATTATTTAAAGCCAAAAATATATTTAGATTGTAAGAATTTTTTTTTTTGAGACAATAATGGATTTGATGTTCTTACGAATTCATTCATAGCTGGATGAGACGACGTAGGTTCAAATCTTTCCCCGTCGTATCTGAATATAATGAACAAAACGGGAACTAGAATCCGGTCCTCCGATTAACAATTCCGAGCTGTTATCTATTACACCACCCACCTTTACAGCATCTCGTATTCCTAAGCAGTCTCCTATCTAGGTATGGACCTGGCCTAACGTTGCTTAACTTCAGTGATCGTACGGGATCCGGTGTTTCAATTTGATATGGCCGTAAGTCAAAGAAACGGCATAAGCTCTAAGAAAGAAAACGAAAAAAGTCCTTTTAAAAAACTGACTGAATGAATGAAGAAATAAAGAAAAATAGATTAAATTGAACCGAGAAAGAAAACTGTTGTAATGAAAATAGATTAACGAAATAAAAAAATAAAGATTGCCGAATGAAAGTAGAAAAAAAAAATGAAAGAATTAATTTGTCAGAAAAAGGATTTATAATAATAACGAAACAGAAAACAGATTTCAAAGAATCACGATAAAAAAAAAGAAAAGAAAAACGAAATCATCATAGTATCAGCGAGAATTTGGAAAGGGAAGACCTAAATTGGAAAGTAACACCGAAGAGGAAAACCTGAACGCACAAAAGAAAACAGGTTTCGAAAGAATAAAAGAGGAACTAGCAAATTCTTCATGAAAAGGAATTGTCCGAAAAATAAAACTCACACCAAGAAATAACTGGCAGCATTTCTCTTCAAGCAATCGAGTTATTGTTGTGCGGTAAAGAGTGTTCCAACAATGTCCACTTCACATTTGTCATCTTTTGTGACGCGGCCATGGTGACTGGTCCTTAAACAGGTTCTCCATGCGTCGCTTCCTCAATCGGAAAGAATTCCTACGATTTGAAGAAGGCTATCTTTTGTTCACCTCTGACCCTCGAAATTTTGACAGATTCCATTAAATATATAAGTGTATATCTTATTGTCTGAGTTTATGAAGACATTGACAAAGCTTAGCGCTATTGGTATTATTTACCGTTTCCTTATAAGGAAACATTTAGCCTTCATTGACTGAGCAGTCGGCGCTTCTCGACTTGTGCTTTTCTACATTCCCAGGCCATCAGGCTGGAGTCAAAGTGTCGTAACTGTTACCACATCTCGAATAATATTCGTAATATTAGCTCTTTACTTATAAAGAAATTCGGCATTCATTGATCGAGCAGTCGGTGCTACCCGACATGTTTTTTCTACATCCCCAGGCCATCAGGCTGGACTCAAAGTGTAGTAGCTGTTCCCCCGTTCTCAAACGGTATTGGTAATATTTGCCGGTTCCTTATAAGGAAATAAACTATTTACAAAAATACAGAAATGAAACCTGTTCTACAAAATGATTTCTTACAAAGAATACATGTTCCATTCATACGAACCTATCCTAAAATATCTTGTCGGAATTAAAATAACCCATTAAGGTTGATAAGCTGTAAAACAAAATAAACCAAATCAAACCAGACTCTCAGCAAAAAAAAAAAAAAAAAAAAAAAAAAAACTATTTACAAAAATACGTCAATGAAACCTGATCTACAAACTGATTTCTTACAAAGAATACATGTTCCATTCATACGAACCTATCCTAAAAAATCTTGTGGGAATTAAAATAACCCATTAAGGTTGATAAGCTGTAAAACAAAATAAACCAAATCAAACCAGACTCTCAGCAAAAAAAAATAAAAACTATTTACAAAAATACGTCAATGAAACCTGATCTACAAACTGATTTCTTACAAAGAATACATGTTCCATTCATACGAACCTATCCTAAAAAATCTTGTGGGAATTAAAATAACCCATTAAGGTTGATAAGCTGTAAAACAAAATAAACCAAATCAAACCAGACTCTCGGCAAAAAAAACTATTTACAAAAATACGTCAATGAAACCTGATCTACAAACTGATTTCTTACGAAGAATACATCGAGTCTTACGGATCTATCCTAAGAATCATGTCGACATTAAATAACCCATTGATACGACGTAAAACAAAATAAGCCATGAACTAATTAAATTCAGTGGCTGTTGTCACTATTTCTAATATTGATGGAGGTTCCCTTCCTAGCCTTATGTTTGAGTTAGTGTAGAAGATCAACATATTGATTATGACCCTATTATTTCTTTGAGTCAGATCCGTCATTCATTGACTAAACAACATTACTGTAGCTTGGCATTTCTAAATCTCTCTTAAAACAATTTTTACAGGAAAATAGGATTATAAAGTCCACTATTACCGACCTTGCCAGCATTGATAAGGGGGACTACTTCCTTGCTTTATCTTTGAGGTAGTGTCGAACATTAGCAGCTTGATTATGTCAATATTGTCCCAGTTACGTGTGCTACACATTTTAGCTGTTACTGCTACAGAAGGTCTTCAAGTAGTGTGGTTTTCGAAAGTTCTTTAGTTTTCTTTAGCTAGTCCTCGAGGTTCAAAGATGGGCAGGCTTCGCTATGACCTACACGGTTCACTCGCTCGAAGCGATTTTTGATAACTGATCTGAGTAAACGATTGAATACAGCCGACAGTTTAGATATTTCTAAACGAGTATAGCTTCATATTATCCATACGAAAACCTCGATCTGAGGAGAATATTTAAAAAAGAAAAAAGAAAAAAAAACACTGGTTTTTAGGTTAATATTTTCAGCGATTTCGAAGCAAGGTAAACAATGAGAAGAGATGCTGAAAAATGAACCTTACACTACATTGTCAATATTTCTCGCGAACAATCAGCCTCCAAAACAATATTTGAAGACGAGTGGTACGACCCGGCGTTACGTAGGCCGAGCCACGTTCTATTGTCGTTTTGCATTTCTTTGCTTGTGAGAGTACCGTAAAATGAATAAGCGAAATTGTAATTAACGCATTATGTTATACGATCATGCCACTCCACATCTTCCTATCTTTTATAGTCCTTAGCAATGTTTGCCTTTTTATCCTTTCTCGTAATGTATTGTCATCTGCTTGCACAAGCTTGTTAAGGAGGTTACTGGCTGTTTTCGTGTGTCCCTGTTGCCATCAATGTGTCTTGAGTGTGTCAAATTCTCCAAGCCGTCTTTCCTCAGTATGTCTCCCGGATATTTCGACTCTGTATTTCTGGTTATTAATATAAGTGACTTTTTTTTTACATTTCCTTAATATTTGCGATTTGCTCACATGCTCCATTCATGGTGCATTCTCAGCAACCTTCAATAAAGCTGAAAAAAAAACAGTATTTTCTCTCTTTCTATATCATTCTTTCATTCTTTTTTTCTTTTCTCAGTATTCAGTGCTTTTTTCTAGTTTCTTAGTTTCATTCTTTCTTTCTTTCTTTCTTCGTTTTTCACACCATTATAAATTTTCCCTTCTCTTTCTCATATCAGTGGTATATTATTTTCCAGCTTTCCTTTCTTCTTTCTTCGACAAATCAATGTTTTCTTTCTTTCTTTCCTTCTTTCTTTCTTTCTTTCTTTGGCATACCATTATTCCTTCTTTCTTCCTTTGTTTTTCATATCAGTTTCATACCATTTCTGAATGTTTCCTTTTTTTCTTATACACCATTCTTTCTTTCTTTCTTTTTCATATCAGTTCCATACCATTTCTCTATCTTTCCTTCTTTCTTAGGTACACCATTCTTTCTTTGTTTCATTCATGCATTCATTCATTCTTTCTTTCTTTCTTGCTTTCACTCATTCATTCATTCTTTCTTTCTTTTTTCTTTCTTTCATTCATTCAATCTTTCTTTCTTTCTTTCTTTTTCATATCAGTTCCATACCATTTCTCTCTTTCCGTCTTTCTTAGGTACACCATTCTTTCTTTGTTTCATTCATGCATTCATTCATTCTTTCTTTCTTTCTTGCTTTCACTCATTCATTCATTCTTTCTTTCTTTTTTTTCTTTCTTTCTTTCATTCATTCAATCTTTCTTTCTTTCTTTTTCATATCAGTTCCATACCATTTCTCTATCTTTCCTTCTTTCTTACGTACACCATTCTTTCTTTGTTTCATTCATGCATTCATTCATTCTTTCTTTCTTTCTTGCTTTCACTCATTCATTCATTTTTTCTTTCTTTTTTTTCTTTCTTTCTTTCATTCATTCAATCTTTCTTTCTTTCTTTCTTTTTCATATCAGTTCCATACCATTTCTCTCTTTCCTTCTTTCTTAGGTACACCATTCTTTCTTTGTTTCATTCATGCATTCATTCATTCTTTCTTTCTTTCTTGCTTTCACTCATTCATTCATTCTTTCTTTTTTTCTTTCTTTCATTCATTCATTCTTTCTTTCCTTCTTTCTTTCTTTCTTTCTTTCTTTCTAATGATATCACTGTTTCTATTCCAATTACCCATAAACCGTTCGTATAAAAAGACGAAACAGACGAGGGCAAAACGTAAATTAATTTAGAAAAAAAAAAAATCTCAGCCGAAGATTTCATTTCTTTCATTTCTAAATCAATTTGGAACTCGAAAGCAAATCAGAAAATCCGTTTCACAATTTGCCGTTTTAACAATTTTGATGAAAAATCAATTTTAAGTCTAAATATCTTCACAATCCCCTGAATTTATTTGAAAAATTCAAATAAAAAAAAATAGCTGAGGATATTAGGACGAGAAAGAAAACGAAAATAAAAATATTTTCCCTTTAATTTACAATCTGATAAAAAGAATCCTCTATTGCATGTTTCCCTTAAAATTCTTTATTGAAACTCTTAATTTCGTTGTAATGAGTTTTTTCCCTTAGACAAGATTAAATGTTGACCTATTTGCGAATTATTTCGCAAGGTTTGTAAAAGCCTTCTAACCCCTAACCCACTCAGACGGTAAAAAGTCGGACTGTGTGTTCGTTCCGTGGATACAAAACAGAAATATTTCTTACTAGCTAAAAAATCTTTCTATCCGATAACATTTAATCTAGCTCCTGTGAAGGGCTCTTGATTCGGCCTTCATCACAATAGGTAGGGAGAAGTAGATATGATAGGCAGCAATAAGCTGCAGAAGAACACAAAGTTAGTTGCTGCATTTAAGTATTGCATTAATATTTAAGCTTACCTATTGACAGTTCGACGATAATTCTTCCGTCGCTACCTAATTTAAGTTTGATGTACGTAGGTCCTTACTTTCCGTATAAACAATTATTTTTATTTCATGAGTGACTTTCGCTGGATTTTGCAATTATTATTCCCAAATTAAAAAAAAAAAAAAAAAATTCACGTAAAACATCGCCCAAAACAATCGCAGTAATGAAAACTTGCGAATCCATAATTTCAGGATTGTGGGTTCGGATCCAACCCGGAATGTTTTTAATTTGCTCACAGAATCGGCCTGATTCCAAAATGGTATATGTTGGGCTATGGCTTCTAGGAGTAAAGTTGAAAAAGTGAGACACAATGACACACTGACATTCGCATTTAGTATATAGATTATCATAAACGTTATTTTTAATGGAATCACGTGTTGGGGTTGAAATCCCTTGTTTTTATTTCCTTTAACAGAGAAACTAATACCGAGAAACCCTTTTTCTATGTACCGTGTCCCAATAGGTCATTCGCAATCGTGGCTCTCCACATCTTCCTGTCCTTTTGGTTATCTCTCCTAAACCTTGTTCCGCCATCCATTTCATCAAGCTCGCTAGGTAGGATATTCGTTGTTTTCCTCTGTCACTTTTGCCTTCAATCCGTCCTGTGTGTATAAAGCTTGCCAAGCCCTCTTTCTTCAGTATGTGCCCTCGTTATCTCTTCTAGTCCCTGTTCTGGCAACCATTTACTCAAGCTAGGTAAGCGCTGATTTTCTTTGTTCCTCTTGCCTTTGATATGTCCTGTGAGTACCAAACTTTACAAGGACCCTTTTCTCATTATTCGACCTAGAAATTTTAACAATTTTCTGATTCTAAGTACAAGTGTACTCCTTGTTTTCATTTTCTTGTTCAATTCATTTTATTCTCAGTATCCTTCAGTAGAATCACATTTCTCTTGTCTCAAGCCTCTTCCTTATAAAATCGCAGAAATTCTTTTTTTATCTATAATGTTGAAGATAGAATTCTGGCCTAGTCTTCTGAATTATAATTCCATTTTTTTAAGAATAAATTTGATAAACAGGAACGGAAATTATTTATAAACATTTTGTCTAGGCAAATGTTCTGAGTATAAAAATTATTCTGACTTTTCTAAAATTAAATCTGGAATTATTATAGGTTTCTATCTGAGAGCATTTAAAATCTGCAGCCCCCAATATTTACCTAAAGAAGAAACTTACATAGAAAACAGTTTCAAAAACTTACGATACCCATATCATTTCATCCACAACGCAAGAAGAAAGGCATACAAAATATACAACCGAAGCAAAAATAAAAACATAATCCGTAATAATAAGGCACAAACACTTCCAAAACCCTCATGTATATACTCAGATCCTCAAACACAAATAGCAATATTTCTGAAGCAGGCATTTATAAAATAAATTTCCAAGACTGTTCCTCTCAATATATTGGAGAAACAAGCATTTAAAAAACTCATCTATGAGCACAAAAGAGACCTCACAAAAAACAACTAATGAACTAGTCATACATATAAATAAATTAAATTGAAATTCTGATTTTAAAAATGCAACACTCATAAAAAAAGAAAATAACTCACTCAAAAGGAAAATCCTTGAGAGTGCCGCCATTGAATATTATCTAAATATTAATCTATGCCCAGGCCTTTTCCCTTTATCACCTTTCCTAGCAGAATTACAATTCTCCCAAGCAAACATACACAACTGTATCAAGAAATCAAAAGAAAATGCTTGAATCCGACAACACGAAAATAAAAGCAATATTTCCACATGTGACAGTACTTGACGTAATTTTCAGTTGACAATATGAATACAATAGTGTTTTCTAAATTAATCTAGTTGCTAAGGATATTTAGTTTGTTGTTAATAGTTACTTTGTTTTTAATAAATTCATTTCGTTTTTGCCTTGATAAGTTCACATTAGACGAAACACGTCAGCTAATAATACAGTTTTCCTATTGTCTTTTACCTTTAAAAATAGATAAATGTATCCATCTTAATTCAAAGCTCATCCTTCATATCTTTGAGAATTAAGCATAATTTTAGTCAGATTCTATACGTAAACGACATTTTGGCATGAGGGTGTGGCTGATAATTTGTGTTAAAATCACCCAGACGAAATACCGCAAAGCAATTTTCATCAACCAGATGCGCTGGTTTAAGAGCCAACTAAACCTTCTGAATGACTTATTTTTTGTCGCAGTTCAGACGCTTACTCCTTTCCGAAATTTATAGAGAGTAATATGGCGAAATTCCAAATTTCATTCTCCATATTTAAAGTATGTCATTTGTGGACAAAAGTTCAGTATTTAACAAAGTCTCACTCCCAAGTAAACGATGCGAGGTTTCAGCCTTGACCAAAGTCTGAAACGCAAGTGAATTATGCACGGTTTCAGCTTCGAACAAAGTCTGACTCGCAAGTCAACGATGCAAGTTTCAGCCTTGAACAAAGTCTGACTCGCAAGTCAACGATGCAAGTTTCAGCCTTGAACAAAGTCTGACACGCAAGTGAACTATGCACGGTTTCAGCCTCGAACAAAGTCTGACTCGCAAGTAAACGATGCAAGGTTTCAGAGTCAAACAAAGTCTGACTCGCAAGTGAACGATACGAGGTTTCAGGCTCGAACAAAGTCTCCCTCGCAGGTGAACGATGCGAGATTTCAGCCTTGACCAAAGTCTGAAACGCAAGTGAATTATGCACGGTTTCAGCTTCGAACAAAGTCTGACTCGCAAGTCAACGATGCAAGTTTCAGCCTTGAACAAAGTCTGACACGCAAGTGAACGATGCACGGTTTCAGCCTCGAACAAAGTCTCACTCGCAGGTGAACGATGTGAGGCTTCAGCCTCGAACAAAGTCTGACTCGCAAGCGAACGATGCAAGGTTTCAGCCTCGAACAAAGTCTCCCTCGCAGGTGAACGATGCGAGATTTCAGCCACGAAATCAAGAAATCGGTACCAAAGCAAACGCCAACGTCAAGTTACGATCAGTTTACTTTAATAATGAAAATTGAACAGAAACTTTTGCAGAAAACAGACCCTTTCTTTTTTCATACGGATTATTCTCTTAATTAATATGATGAGATGAGAATATTTTAAACGGTAAGGCAGTAAAGCCACTAAGAGACCAGGGGTTACTGAGTGTAAAATAATTAGAAAACAGAAACAATATTAAGGAGCCTCAACAGCAGAAAAGAAATCAGGAATCGACTAGATAACGATTGACATTGCATTTAAATTTTTGAAAATCAAAGTTGGCTGGAAAACACGGAGCTGGAAAAGAGTTCCACAAGTGAGAAAAAAAAAACTGTTTGGTTGGTTGATTTTGTTTTGCGGTATATTAACACCTCTATGGGTCATTCAATGCAGAAATCTAAATATTTGGTACGTAATTTTATGCTTTCACCTGCAGATATTTTATACATAATTTTACCTTTCAAAGTGAAGTTTTTAGATATATATTTTGTAGATGATAAAATGTATTGTTGCTAATTTTAATATGAACATGTATTTTTATATTCAAATGTTGCACCGATTGTCATTTTTCTACAAAAATGTATTCTTGGTCATTTTATTTTAAATAATCTATTGTTGGTTATTTTATTATAAAAAATGTATTGTTGATTTTGCTTTGGGAGTTCACTATTTACCCATAGCTGGGACCCAAACAGGTGTTACAACCCCGGGTAATGGACAAGGGAAAAACGGTAATTAAGAGATGGATTCCATGCTTCTCGAAACTTCCAATCTCAAGATCAGAGGCATTGCTGCCAGATGAAGTTCATCGTCATATCCAGGACGAATCCTTATTTGTACCCCATACTTTAGGCTTTGAGGAAAAGTCACCGTACATTCTTTTCTTTATTAATTAATACATAGCTGAAGAGGGGGATTCATGCCTTCCCAGAAAGTATTTGCGCAAGAATGAATATAACGAACCCAACGGGGAATTGAACTCGGCTCTATGATTAACAATTTCGAGTCATTATATTAGGTTGGTGCAATAATAATATCGTTTTCTGACGTATTTTTTAACGTCAAAAACGATATTATTTTTGCACCAACCTAATACATTACACCATCCGCACATGCAAGCTTAAAGGACCAAATACTCAAAAGCGGTCACCCATCTAACCGGGCTCGACGTTGGTCAACTTTGGTGATCGTAGGGGAACCAGTATTTCATTTATACCTGAGTAGTGATTTGGATGCGCAATACATTCAGCCTTGTACCACGTCTAAGCTACACTTAGCAAATTCCTATATTCCCTCAGTTACTAGTAGCAGTTTATTGTTTAACGGCATATCAACTAATCATGGGTCATTTAATGGCGGAATTGAATTTTATCGGCTGATTTCATTTGATTTGATTGTTTAACGGCATATCAACTCCTCATGGGCCATTTAATGGCGAAATTTAATTTACTGGCTGATTTGATTTGATTTGTTTTTTTAACGGCATGTCAACTCCTCATGGGTCATTTAATGCCGGAATTTAATTCTATTACTTGATTGGATTTGATTTGATTGTTCAGCGGCATATCAACTCCTCATGGGACATTTAATGGCGAAATTTAATTTTATTGGCTGATTTCATTTTATTTGATTGTTCAGCGGCATATCAACTCCTCATGAGTCATTTAATGGCGAAATTTAATTTTAATTGCTGATTTGATTTGATTTGATTGTTCAGCGGTATATCAACTGCTCATGGGTCATTTAATGGCGAGACTTAATTTTATTGGCTGATTTGATTTGATTTGATTGTTTAACGGCACATCAACTCCTCATTGGTCATTTAATGGCGAAATTTAATTTTATTGGCTGATTTGATTTAATTTGATTGTTCAGCAGCATATCAACTCCTCATGGGTCATTTAATGGCGAAATTTAATTTTATTGGCTGATTTGATTTGATTGTTTAACGGCATATCAACTCCTCATGGGTCATTTAATGCCGGAATTTAATTCTACTGCTTGATTCGATTTGGTTTGATTGTTCAGCGGCATATCAACTCCTTAAGGGTCATTTAATGGCGAAATTTAATTTTATTGGCTGATTTGATTTGATTTGATTGTTTAACGGCACATAACTGCTCATGGGTCATTTAATGGCGAAATTTAAGTTTATTGATTTGTTTGATTTGATTTGATTGTTCAGCGGCATATCAACTCCTCATGGGCCATTTAATGACGAAATTTAATTTTATTGTATGACTTGATTTGATTTGAATTTTTAACGGCATATCAACTCCTCATGGGTCATTTAATGCCGAAATTTAATTTTATTGGCTGATTTGATTTGATTTGATTGTTCAGCGGCATATCAACACCTCATGGGTCATTTAATGGCGAAATTTAATTTTATTGGCTGATTTGATTTGATTGTTCAGTGACATATCAACACCTCATGGGTAATTTTATGGCGAAATTTAATTTTATTGGATGATTTGATTTCATTTGATTGTTTAACGGCATATCAACACCTCATCGGTCATTTAATGCCGAAATTTAATTTTATTGGCTGATTTTATTTTATTTGAATGTTTAACGGCATATCAACTCCTTATGGGTCATTTAATGGCGAAATTTAATTTCATTGGCTGATTTGATTTGATGTGTTTGTTTAACAGCATATCAACTACTCATGGGTCATTTAATGGCGAAATTTAATTTTATTGCCTGATTTTATTTTATTTGCTTGTTCAGCGGCATATCAACTCCTCATGGGTCATTTAATGGCGAAATTTAAGTTTATTTACTGGTTTGATTTGATTTGATTGTTCAGCGGCATATCAACTCCTCATGGGCCATTTAATGACGAAATTATTTTTATTGCATGACTTGATTTGATTTGAATTTTTAATGGCATATCAACTCCTCATGGGTCATTTAATGGCGAAATTTAATTTTATTGGCTGATTTGATTTGATTTGATTGTTCAACGGCATATCAACTCCTCATGGGTCATTTAATGACGAAATTTAATTTTATTGTTTGATTTGATTTGATTTGATTGTTCAGTGGCATATCAACACCTCATGGGTCATTTTATGGCGAAATTTAATTTTATTGGATGATTTGATTTGATTTGAATGTTTAACGGCATATCAACTCCTCATGGGTCATTTAATGGCGAAATTTAATTTTATTGGCTGATTTGATTTGATTGTACGGCGGCATATCAACTCCTCATGGGTCATTTAATGACGAAATTTAATTTTATTGTTTGATTTGATTTTATTGTTCAGTGGCATATCAACACCTCCTGGGTCATTTTATGGCGAAATTTAATTTTATTGGATGATTTGATTTCATTTGATTGTTTAACGGCATATCTAATCCACATGGGTCATTTAATGGCGAAATTTAATTTTATTGTATGATTTGATTTGATTTGAATGTTTAACGGCATATCAACTCCTCATGGGTCATTTAATGGCGAAATTTCATTTTATTGGCTGATTTTATTTTATTTGCTTGTTCAGCGGCATATCAACTCCTCATGGGTCATTTAATGGCGAAATTTAAGTTTATTGACTGGTTTGATTTGATTTGATTGTTCAGTGGCATATCAACTCCTCATCGGTCATTTAATGGCGAAATTTAATTTTTTTGGATGAGTGGATTTCATTTGATTGTTTAACGGCATATCTAATCCTCATGGGAGATTTAATGGCGAAACTTAATTTTATTGGCTGATTTGATTTGATTTGATTGTTCAGCGGCATATCAACTCCTCATGGGACATTTAATGACGAAATTCAATTTTATTGGATGATTTTATTTTATTTGATTTGATTGTTCAGCGGCATATCAACTCCTCATGGATCATTTAATGGCGAAATTTAATTTTATTGGCTGATTTGATTTGATTTGATTGTTCAGCGGCATATCAACACCTCATGGGTCATTTAATGACGAAATTCAATTTTATTGGATGATTTGATGTGTTTGTTTAAAGACATATCAACTCCTCATGGGACATTTAATGACGAAATTCTATTTTATTGGCTGGTTTGATTTGATTTGATTGTTCAGCGGCATATCAACTCCACAAGGGTCATTTAATGACGAAATTCTATTTTATTGGATGATTTGATTTGATTTGTATGTTTAACGGCATATCAACTCCTCATGGGTCATTCAATGGCGAAATTTAATTTTATTGGCTGATTTGATTTCATTTGATTGTTTAACGGCATATCAACTCCTCATGGGTCATTTAATGACGAAATTCAGTTTTATTGGATGATTTGATTTGATTTGTATGTTTAACGGCATATGAACTCCTCATGGGTCAATTAATGCCTAAATTTAATTTTATTGGCTGATTTGATTTTATTTGAATGTTTAACGGCATATCAACTCCTTATGGGTCATTTAATGGCGAAATTTAATTTCATTGGCTGATTTGATTTGATTTGTTTGTTTAACAGCATATCAACTCCTCATGGGTCATTTAATGGCGAAATTTAATTTTATTGGCTGATTTTATTTTATTTGCTTGTTCAGCGGCATATCAACTCCTCATGGGTCATTTAATGGCGAAATTTAAGTTTATTGACTGGTTTGATTTGATTGTTCAGCGGCATATCAACTGCTCATGGGCCATTTAATGACGAAATTTAATTTTATTGCATGAATTGATTTGATTTGATTTTTTAACGGCATATCAACTACTCATGGGTCTTTTAATGCCGAAATTTAATTTTATTGGATGAGTTGATTTGATTTAATTTGATTGTTCAGTGGCATATCAACTCCTCATGGATCATTTAATGGCGAAATTTAATTTTATTGTTTGATTTGATTTGATTTGATTGTTCAGTGGCATATCAACACCTCATGGGTCATTTTATGGCGAAATTTAATTTTATTCGATGATTTGATTTGATTTGAATGTTTAACGGCATATCAACTCCTCATGGGTCATTTAATGGCGAAATTTAATTTTATTGGCTGATTTGATTTGATTTGATTTGAATGTTTAACGGCATATCAACTCCTCATGGGTCATTTAATGGCGAAATTTAATTTTATTGGCTGATTTGATTTGATTGTTCAGTGGCATATCAACACCTCATGGGTCATTTTATGGCGAAATTTAATTTTATTCTATGATTTGATTTGATTTGAATGTTTAACGGCATATCAACACCTCATGGGTCATTTAATGGCGAAATTTAATTTTATTGGCTGATTTGATTTGATTGTTCAGCGGCATATCAACTCCTCATGGGTTATTTAATGACGAAATTTAATTTTATTGGCTGATTTGATTTGATTTGATTGTTTAACGGCATATTAACTCCTTATGGGTCATTCAATGGTGAAATTTAATTTTATTGGCTGATTTGATTTGATTTGTTTGTTTAACGGCATATCAACTCCTCATGGGTCATTTACTGCTGAAATTTAATTTTATTGAGAGCATTAGTCATTTTTATTACAAAAACCTATTGCGAGTAATTTTTTTCTATGAAAATGTATTACTGGTATTTTTACGGTAATTTTTTTTATTCTTTCATAGTATTTTGACCTCAGTTTCGTGGGATGGGGATTAACTATCTGCCCATACTGGGACGCTGACAGGTGCTAGCAGCTGGTTCGGGTGGACGTGGGGGGAACAGCAATTAAGACGTCGTCCTACGCTGCTTCTCAGATCAGAGGCCTTCCTGCCGGATGTAGTTTATCGTCATACCCAGGAAGGAATCTGGTAGGACATAAGGCAAGATATAGAGAAATAAAGGAAGGAAGATCATGATGCTCCAGTTAATTAAGTGGGATTAATATAACTAGTTTGAAAATCAACATTTTCTTTTTTATTTTACGTGTGTTCGAACGTTCTACAGACATTCTTTAATGTGTTGTTAGAATTCTCTTTAGCAAACAGTTCTCCCCCCCCCAGCTACCAATTAATAGCCATGGCACAAAAAGGCGCGCCAATCTGTCTTCGACGCGATGCCGTCACCGTGTGTTTAGTGTCTGTTGACGTGAGGTTTAGTCTGCACCTCAAAAATCGCCCTCCCTCTTTCCGCTCCTGCCGTCGACATTTGCCAGTCGCCCGGGACGTCACTTTGCTATCGCTTCAACATAAATTAAATTTATAAAAGACGTTTTCAACCAAACAACTTCATTTTGGACTCGGCTTATTCATCATGTACTCTGCTTAGATCTATCTATCTATCTATCTATCTATCTATCTATCTATCTATCTATCTATCTATCTATCTATCTCATTCTGCTCATTATCTATCTATCTATCTATCTATCTCGGATTTCATAATCTATCTATCTATCTCAGGGTGTTTATAATCTATCTATCTATCTATCTATCTATCTATCTATCTATCTATCTATCTTATTCTTTTCATAATCTATCTATCTATCTATCTATCTATCTATCTATCTTATTCTTTTCATAATCTATCTATCTATCTATCTATCGCATTCTATTCATATCTATCTATCTATCTATCTATCTATCTCATTCTGCTCATTATCTATCTATCTATCTATCTCGGATTTCATAATCTATCTATCTATCTCAGGGTGTTTATAATCTATCTATCTATCTATCTATCTATCTATCTATCTATCTATCTATCTATCTATCTTATTCTTTTCATAATCTATCTATCTATCTATCTATCTATCTATCTATCTATCTTATTCTTTTCATAATCTATCTATCTATCTATCTATCTATCTTATTTTTTTCATAATCTATCTATCTATCTATCTATCTATCTATCTATCTATCTATCTATCTATCTATCGCATTCTATTAATATCTATCTATCTATCTATCTATCTATCTATCTATCTATCTATCTATCTATCTATCTACTTTTCGATATTATTCAGCCAAATATGTTTGAAAAAATATACTGCCAAAATTCTCCTGACATTTATATGCCAATCCAATCGTGTTTCGTATAGAGGCAACCCTGACTTCTAGCCACAGTGGTGAGCTGTGATACAGCGAAACAGTCTGTCTTTGGAGGACAATATATATATATATATATATATATATATATATATATATATATATATATATATATCGTATACACTAGTTAGTGGTTGCTTTGAAATTTTTAATGCAACAAAAACAGACTATCATTATTGCTCCGTGTATTGGCTGATATATTGTATTGTAATTGTCATCTTTGATAATGGCTTATGTAAGCCGAAAGATTAGATTGGATTTAAACATGTATCAATATGGTGATTTTCTTTCGTCTTCCAATGATAATGTTATTAAGCTTATCAGGCTATGAAAGAAACTTACTTAAAATAAATAAACGAAACTTGTCTATATTATTCCATGAAACATGCATCAATATATATATATATATATATATATATATATATATATATATGAATGATTAATTAACATACTAAAAAAAGCATTTATTCAAATGCGTGCATTTAAAAAGCAAAAATAAGCATTTATTCAAATACATACTAAAAAAAGCATTTATTCAAATACGTACATCCGGTGTAATAACATTTAAATTAATATATATATATATATATGTGTGTGTATAAGCAAATATATGGATATAGATCCGACAGTACGAAGAAAAATATACGGAAAAAACAAACAAAAATCCTTATATGCAATTATGCTGTTTTAATGTTAATACAATGTCAACGTCAGACGTTTCGGTCTAATAAACCATCTTCAGGACATATTCATAAAATATAATTAACATTATCAATTCAACATGACAAAGACGATGGACGTAAGAACAAGACTTATCCAAACAGATAACTGAAAGTTTTATATGATCAGCGTTCCGTTTTAAACATGGTCACGTTGTCGTCACGTGGGCGACGTTTCGTGATGATGGTTTACTAGACCGAAACGTCTGACGTTGACATTATATTAACATTAAAACAGCATAATTGCATATAAGGATTTTTGTTTGTTTTTTCCGTATATTTTTCTTCATATATATATATATATATATATATATATATATATATATATATATATATATATATATATATATATATATATATTATGTGTATTTAAGCAGGAAAATTTCATGTAGGTAAATTTTTATTAAAGGCAACAAACAATTTGTGTCGATTAATTTTACTAATACGCTTTTCCAAATTCCGAATAATCTTTCTCAGAAAAAGAGGAGGTTCCGTAAGAAATTCTTCGGAAGAATATGGTTCATGCTTTCGACTCTCTGAAATCATCAACAGGCTAGATAGCAACAAATGGCGATTTTAGTCGGAACTATTGACTGTAGTGACGTAGGTAATGTGTCGTACTAAGTAGCCAAGCTGTGACACGCACCTGCGTGTGTGTGTATGTTTTATATCGATCTGAGGATGCGGGACCTCATCTTTGTAGTTTGAAAAAGACAATCAATAGAATTAATCGACACAAAATATCTGTTGTCTAATAAAATTTACGTTAAAAAGCATATATATTTACACACACTCAAGTATCGCCAACGGCTTAGCAGTAGATTTTCTGACTGACGCCAATTCAGCCGGGTTTCGATTTTAACTAGTGGCAACTGGACATCTGTCCACATTGATGAGCTGTGGTACAGCGAAACAGTCTGTCTCTGGTTGACAATATATATATATATATATATATATATATATATATATATATATATATATATATGTATATAAAAATAGCATACTACTCGTATTCGAGGATACTCGTCTACTAAGGCGGCTAGCCAAGCCCTATTGCAGACGCTCGCTCAGGCACATTTGTGTTTGTTCAACATCCACAGAGACAACCTGTGGTTTATACGGCAGTTTATGGGAGAGAACGTGTTATCTAGCATGAGGAACAATCTGAGCAACGCCAGTATACTCAAACCCTCAGTCACGATTACTTGTGCCTTCGTGCTATCACAGCTATCGACGGCGCCCAAGTTTTCTGTCTACCCAATTTCACTCACAAGGCTTATATATACAACCTTTATTTATATAAACTGGCATGGTACCGCCGTTTATTTTTCATTCAGTGTTAAATCTTTTGTTCATATAATTTTCGTCTTTTCTGAACTTATATGATGTAGAAATTGTCCAAATCTTATCAAGGATAAATTTTATTTTTACTTTTAACTGGTTATTTCGAGCTATAGTAATGCTTTATTTTCCAAAATGGTCATCACATTGTAGCCGTGTTTATAATTGATACTATTTAGAGTCGGCGTTTACCTTCTTTTTTTTTTAATAATACTTCCATTATTTTAGCCCCACTGTCTTATCAAATGAGCAATGGTGAGAGGAAAAATATCATCGATGCGTCCAGTAATGGTACCAACATTCATACTCTGGCTTCCAACTTAAAGTCCATTCAAGAACCATCAAGAGAACGAAGAGAAATTCAAAAAAAGAAGGAAGAGTAGATAGGAAAATTGAATCAAGAGGTTACAACGGGAAGAGGGATCATCATTTCAACTTAGAGCTAAAGAAATGAATGAGAAAAGATCCAACACAATTCATACGACGTTTGGCACGTGAAAGAGATGTTTCAGCTATGACAGTCCAAAGAGCAGTGAAAAATGACTTGAAAATGACATCGTGCCTGAAAGCTGTGAGGCATCTTGTTACTCCAGGACAGAAAGTTAGATTACAGAGGGCGAAGATCATCTTGAATACGTTGGAAAATTATCCTGGAATTATATATATATATATATATATATATATATATATATATATATATATTGAATTTAATTTCAATCGTCCATGAGCTTCTGATCCTTAGGTATGATTATTTAATGATAAACATGTCATTTTCGTTTATGATCGATTTTATTAGGATACTTCTGTCAAGCTTGGAGTGTAATTGTGGATTTTATTGCACAAAGTAGATTCCAATAGTGTTATACAATCCTTGGAGAATTCTTGTAAGATATCTTTAATCATTTCTAAGATACAACGTTTCAAAGCTTAATCATAACAATTGACAACATTGATTTTCCACGATTTGGACATTTTTTTTTGTTACACACACACACAAACACACACACACACACACACACACACATATATATATATATATATTAGGTTGATGCAAAAATAATGTCGTTTTTTGACGTTCAACTGCAAAAGAAAAACGACATTATTTTTGCACCAACCTAATATGTATATATATATATATATATATATATATATATATATATATATATATAATGATAAGAAATCGAAGACATTTATTATCCATTTCGTTTATAATTTTTATTCCATGAACTCCAAGATGTTCATCTCATCAGAACAAAAACCTGCTTCGCCAATATATATATATATATATATGTTTGCTTTATATTTATATATATATATATATATATATATATATATATATATATATATGTATGTATGTATTTATATATTGTGACGTATGGTGGCCGTTAATAAATAAGTATAGCGCAAGATTTCAATGTTAAGATAAAACAGTATTTAATTACAACACAAATAAATATTTAACAAGAACAAAGAATTACAAGTCAACCAAAGATAATTAATCTTTTCAGTGAATACTTTGTTAGTAACACGGCTCGGCTTAACGTCCGGTAAATCCTAAATCAAAACTCAACTCCTCAACGCACAATATTTCACACTAATTCAACTGGATAGTTCCACTCAAAAGTCACCCAAAAATCACTTCAGTCAGTAGCCTGACACCCCTATTTATACACCTGGCACAAAACATATATTCATAAGTCCAGAATTTCACGTTCGAACCTCGGTGTTGGTAGTTACTCATTTTCTTATATATATATATATATATATATAGTCTCCAGTAGCAATTATAAAACATTGATTATAGTAGTATAACAAAAAGAGACTGTCTATTTCAAATAGGAGTGTCCACTAAAATACTAAATTCACATATGAAACCAGAAAATTATCGGGTGAAAATAAATCCATCAGCTTTTTAGAATTACACACACACACACACACACACACACACACACACACACACACACACACACACACACACACACATATATATATATATATATATATATATATATATATATATATATATATATATATATTCCGGGTCCAAAGAAACTTTTGAGACAAAAATCCGAAGTTTTGAGTCTATGCATACATATTAAGAAATTTCTCTTCAGCACATATGAGGCTGGACAAAAAATGTGCAATTCAATTACCAGCCAACGGCATTTTATAATACTCTTCTTCTTCTTTTCATTCTCTTTTACACCCAATGTCGTGTGTTTGTTTATTCATTTTTTAAAAATTATAATATAGAGGTCATTAGTTTTTTTGTTTTTTTTTTAAATAAAGCGTTAAGGGATCATTTTATTCAACTGATCTCCTGATTTTTACACTTATATATATATATATATATATATATATAATTATTTATTTAAAAATATGATTCCGACACGCTACATAAGAGTTCTCATGTTTCAAAACAAGAGCCGAAAACATCAATATAATTATTTGAATTAAATTGATAGCACTATATTTTAAAAATAATAACAAAAATACTAAAGAACTTTGGATTATTTACCTAACCAGTTCTTTCCTATTTTCACACACACACACACACATATGCACACACGCACACACACACACACACACACACACACACACACACACACACACACACACATATATATATATATATATATATATATATATATATATATATATATATACTGTCGTTTTAACACTGCCAGGTCCTTGAAGCCACTGAAGGTAGAGTGTTACAGAGTAAGAGCTACAGC
>OZ010602.1:88119996-88219996 GCA_963932145.1 Acanthosepion lycidas | reverse complement strand
AAAAATAAGGTTTCGTGAACGGTAGTTATATGGGTGTTAGCCAGTTAGCGGTCGGAAAGCCATATACATACCGAGTTTGGGGCACCTCTAGGCGGTGTAGTGGTTATCAAGCTTGGCTAGCTAGAACAATTATGACTGAGTAGTGAGTTCGATCCTCACTGGGTGCCCCCTAATTTCGGCCTTGTGCCACATCTAAGCTATGCTTGGAAAATCGCTATACATATCGTGTTTTTGCAATTTTTGAAACATAATGATCCGGTATGACTGAGTAGTGAGTTCGATCCTCACTGGGTGCCCCCTAATTTCGGCCTTGTGCCACATCTAAGCTATACTTGGAAAATCGCTATACATATCGTGTTTTTGTAATTTTTGAAACATAATGATCCGGTATGACTGAGTAGTGAGTTCGATCCTCACTGGGTGCCCCCTAATTTCGGCCTTGTGCCACATCTAAGCTATACTTGGAAAATCGCTATACATATCGTGTTTTTGTAATTTTTGAAACATAATGATCCGGTATGACTGAGTAGTGAGTTCGATCCTCACTGGGTGCCCCCTAATTTCGGCCTTGTGCCACATCTAAGCTATACTTGGAAAATCGCTATACATATCGTGTTTTTGTAATTTTTGAAACATAATGATCCGGTATGACTGAGTAGTGAGTTCGATCCTCACTGGGTGCCCCCTAATTTCGGCCTTGTGCCACATCTAAGCTATACTTGGAAAATCGCTATACATATCGTGTTTTTGTAATTTTTGAAACATAATGATCCGGTATGACTGAGTAGTGAGTTCGATCCTCACTGGGTGCCCCCTAATTTCGGCCTTGTGCCACATCTAAGCTATACTTGGAAAATCGCTATACATATCGTGTTTTTGTAATTTTTGAAACATAATGATCCGGTATGACTGAGTAGTGAGTTCGATCCTCACTGGGTGCCCCCTAATTTCGGCCTTGTGCCACATCTAAGCTATACTTGGAAAATCGCTATACATATCGTGTTTTTGTAATTTTTGAAACATAATGATCCGGTATGACTGAGTAGTGAGTTCGATCCTCACTGGGTGCCCCCTAATTTCGGCCTTGTGCCACATCTAAGCTATACTTGGAAAATCGCTATACATATCGTGTTTTTGTAATTTTTGAAACATAATGATCCGGTATGACTGAGTAGTGAGTTCGATCCTCACTGGGTGCCCCCTAATTTCGGCCTTGTGCCACATCTAAGCTATACTTGGAAAATCGCTATACATATCGTGTTTTTGTAATTTTTGAAACATAATGATCCGGTATGACTGAGTAGTGAGTTCGATCCTCACTGGGTGCCCCCTAATTTCGGCCTTGTGCCACATCTAAGCTATACTTGGAAAATCGCTATACATATCGTGTTTTTGTAATTTTTGAAACATAATGATCCGGTATGACTGAGTAGTGAGTTCGATCCTCACTGGGTGCCCCCTAATTTCGGCCTTGTGCCACATCTAAGCTATACTTGGAAAATCGCTATACATATCGTGTTTTTGTAATTTTTGAAACATAATGATACGGTATGACTGAGTAGTGAGTTCGATCCTCACTGGGTGCCCCCTAATTTCGGCCTTGTGCCACATCTAAGCTATACTTGGAAAATCGCTATACATATCGTGTTTTTGTAATTTTTGAAACATAATGATCCGGTATGAATCAAGGACCAAGAATGATAGAGTAATGGAAATTACATCTATTGAAAGGTAAAAGGATAACATCTTAGGATGGCGAGCCCCGTTGCTAATCCCTCATCCTGTCGATATATATGTGCGATCCCATTCCGAAGTGTTTTGTTTGCGTACGGAAAGTCAACATCTCCATCAGATTAACTATTGGAATACTGGTCCGTTCTTCTAGGAATGAGTCAGAGGCCAATCTGTCTCCGAGTACTGAGAGTGCCTCCTCCGTGGGTACCTTGGTGAACAAACTCACCACGTCTAAGATCACCATCTGGTTGGATAGGATGGCAGCATCTTTGATTATTTCCACGAAGTGGGCGGAGTTTCGGACATATGAAAGAGACTTTCTGATCAATGGGTCAATTATATCTACAAGGAAACGACTCAGAGGGTGGCACACAGAGCCTTGGCAACTAACAATCGGCCTGAGCGGAATACCGTCTTTGTGAATCTTAGGGAGACCATATATGTGAGGTAGCTTGGTGTAACGGTGCGATAACTGCCTATACATTTTGGGTGCGAAGTGATCCTTGTTCTTGATTAGGATCTGTGACAGTTTGCGTCCCATTTTCATAGTAGGATCCTTTTTCACTTTGCTGTAGCTACCATTGCTAATGAAGTCTTCCAGTTTTCTTGTATAATCTGATTTGTCCATCACTACAGTCACATTACCTTTGTCAGTCGGTAGTATGATGATGTTTTCGTTCCTCTGTAGGGATCCAATCGCCAGTCTCTCCAGTTTTGTTATGTTAGACCTGGGCAGCTTGGCTCTCTCCAAGGTCTGTCTCACTTTCCATCTCAGTTCATCCGCCTGAGCCTGAGGGATGTTCAAGGCCACCTCCTCGACTCTGGTAATGATGTCCAAGTATGGCACCCGCCTGATGGTAGTGGCGAAGTTGAGACCCTTATTCAATACAGACGCCTCAGAGGCACTCAGCTGATAATGGCTGATGTTGACTACTGCTTTCACTGGTGGGTGATCGACCTTGTGCCTCACCTGATCTTTCAATTTATTTAATTTTTGTACTTGGCGAGCCTTGACTACATCAAATTCATGTCTGAAGGATTTATCCAGATCATTTTGGATCCTTCTCTGGTCTTCTTCATTAGTAATTCTGTTGAAGAAACTAGATACTATTAAAATGTTTACATAATATGAAGTAAATAGTGAAGTTTATATCCAAACAGTTAATAAATTTCTTTGGCCCCGTGCATTGCATCTAAGCGATATTCAGTTTTTGGCCGGGTCTGGAATATAAAAACAACTTAAAAACATAAGATTAATGAAAATATTAATCTCATTAAAAGAACTTCAATAATAGAACATTAATATGCAACAAAGATTTTCTTCCAACCTTTTCGTAATGACTTTTTTGAAGTTGTCTAAACATTTTGCAGACACGCTGTATTTCAGCAGAAACAGACAATAAAGAACTCCAAGGTGACAAAAATCAACGCAATAATCAGCAAATACGAGACATGTATCAGCCAAAATAACGGAAACCTGAAGATGACCAGAGGGTACTTCGTCGAAGCGTCGTGTCTATAATAAAATCTATGACATTCAAAGGTGAGAACAATGTTTCGATTAAGTCGAAATTTATTGCTTACTTATTTGAAAAAACAAATAAATAAAAAAAAATATTCTTATTCAATTTTTTTGTTTTTATTAATGAACAAATTTTGATAATCAATCCTCTGGTTTTAATTAATCGTTATTAATTAATACTTTATCGTAATTTGCAAATATTATTATTTTATTAAAATCATAAATTTATTCAAATTTCAGATTGTAACACTTTTTTTTAAGCATTTCGCCCAAAGCAAAGCGGGAGTGACACTAACACCCAAGGACTTACAGAAAGTGGGAGAAAGAATAAAGAGGCATGATAGAGAAAAGGATGAAGAGAAGGACGGGGAATAGATCAAAACATCTGGAGATGTCGATTGACATTGTGTTTGAATGTTTGCAGATTATAGCTATCAGGGAAGCAAGTAAGAGGAAGGTAGTTCCACAGATGGGAAGTGCGAGACATGAAGCTATTGGAGTAGATGAGACGGCTGCATTTAACCGTTTCTACCGTGAAAAGGTGGGACTGAGATGCCAACCTAGTAGCACGTTTAAATTCATGCAGTTTAGGAAATAGCGAATGAAAGGTCGTCTGTGCAGTAATCGCGAAAGTATTTGTAGAAAAGAGAAAGGGAAGCGACAACACATACGTGGGAGAGTGACTGTAGACGGGATGCTAGATTAGGGCCAACCACATTACATATATCTCCGAATTTTGTCGATGAACTTAAGAGGAACAGCGGTGACTCCAAACCATATATGGCAGCAGTATTACATGTAAGAGAGAATGGTTGATTTAAATTAATTTTCATAATTATCGTTTAACTTTTAATGAGCTTGTCAATATTCTATCCGATATGTTTTGGAGCAGTGAGTAAATCGTTCAGGAATTTGATTAAACGAATAACTCTTTATATTTTATTTTTCATTCTGTTGTGCTAGCTCGGACATTAATGAGACTATAACGCCAGCCATCACGCTCTTGCAACAAGGTCGAAGGTCATTAAAGAGGCATTCTGTGTCATCATATAGTTGGTCAATGTAGGTGATTGCTGGGCGACACAACCCATTCTATGTCTAGGTGTCCAGAGCAGTAGATCACTGTCAAGGTTTTGTTTTGCTCGTCAGCAATGTCCTGCAAATCGTATTCTGCGTTCGCGTAAGATTGTAGAAATATCAGGGATGGGTCTAGGTCTATAGAGTTGTGAATTAGTTGGATGTTGTCTCCGGGTGATGTTAAGTATAGCTCTCACCATCCGAGTGTAGGTTCTGTCACGCGTTTTAGTTAATGTCCAAGCAGTCGCATCATACATTTAAAGTCTGAACAATTTAAGATAACTCCCGTAATACTTAAAATTTACTGCTGTCAGGTTTAAACGTAACAGCAAGAAATTATCTCAGTATAATATAAACATAAATTTCTAAGTGTTGCTCTTTACTAAATTTGGCTGGACACTTCGACGTGGTGCAATGGTTAGCACGCTGTCCCGCTAGACCAATTACGAGTGAGTTCGATCTCTCACTGGTAACCACATACTTACGCTTATGAAATTTTTACTAAATTTGGTTTAGGTTGGTACAAGGCCATAAGTATGAAGTACAAGGGATTTTGTGTCGTATTTGCGGAAAATTTGTAAATCTTTTATAGGAATTGTTTTTATTATTATTATTATTATTCGGTCGAGCTAGTTCGGAAATTCACGAGTCTATCACGCCATGACAGTTCGTCATCAAGGTCAGAAGGTCATTAGGGTGGCATCCTATGTCATTATATAGTTGGTCAATGTTGGTTGCTGGACGAATAATCTGTCTTACGCCATGGCTAAGTACCCGGAGCAGTTGATCACTCGCCAGTTTTTGTTTTGCTGACCAGCAGAGGGACCTTAAATTCTTAAGATGAACTGTAAACGGAACAATTTTATTCCGTCGTATTAGCTCGAACATTGATGAGGCTATCACGCCAACTATCACGTTCCAGCATAAAGATAGGAAAGTCATTAGGGAGGTATTCTATGTCATAATAGAGGTGGGCAACCAATCCTTCTTGCCCCATGGCTAGGTGTCCAGAGCAGTAGATTACTTGCTGGTTCTTGTTTTGCTCGCCAGCAGTAAGATTGTAGAAATATTAGGGATGGGTCTATAGAGTTGTGACATAGTTGGATGCGGTCTCCGGCTGATGTTAAGTATAGCTCTCAGCATCCGAATGTAATTTTCATCATGCTTAGACTGTGGACATAAACTATGTCCGCACAGTGGCACCATAATTTAACACTGCCTCTGCAGGGGCTCGAAAAAAAATCTCCGCTTGAGGATGTATGGTTGTTCAGATTATATCAAATCCAAAGCTTTAGCTATGCGAATTTTTACATCCTTTTCAGTAGGGTTTATCTCGCTTTCGAAGTATGTATATAAGTCGCCAGATATTATTGATTCACCTGAGATAGTTTGTATTGAACCTTGATGGTTGGAGCAAATGAATTCAGTTTTAAAGACATCGACATGAGTCCAACATCATACAACATTTTTTAGGTGATGTAGGAGTAATGTGGCATTGATAATGGCAGCTGCATTGGCAGCTAGTTCATTTGAATAGTCAATATCTGTCAGCGTTTTTGACAGGATATCGAGTTGAGAGTCTTGGTGATAAAGTAAAACCTAGTTGATAATGTCCGTCGAGGGAAGTTCACAGTATGTAGTCAAGTGGGTCTTCATTCCAGCTTCGACTTGGAAAAATTCCACAAATATTACCACTGGTGGTGTTGGCATGTTACTCAGTCTATTAGACCATTAAGCGTTCGGGAACATAGAAGGTATTGAACCCGGCATTACCATAGAGAGCTTCAACGACAACACTATAATGCCAATTCTCGCCTGCTATTCACAAACAAACACGAGCGACGAAGAAAAGGTAATGCATTTCTATGAATACCTCTTGATTATTGTCGGTCTGGTCCCAAACCAGAACTTTCAGATTATCTTGGTGTGTGTGTGGGGGATATGAATGCTTAAATTGGGGTCGGTGTTGTATACGAATAACTTTAGACGTTATATATTTTTCAGACGGAAAAGATAATAAAAGACAAGGAGATTTTTGTGAAGGCACTTGATGCTGAAAAGTAAAATGAGGAATAAAGTACAAACGAATAAAATGAGAAATCTAAATTGATCTAAACATCGGTTCTTTAGGTGTCAGATTTATAATTTGAGGGTTGGATCTTTGAATTTGGGAGTAACCTTAATGTGTTCGCAAAAGTGTCAAATAGGGAATAATTAAGAAACGGATTTGCCTAAATAATCTCGAATATTGACATATCAACATAGAATGTTGCTCTGAATCCGTTGTTTAATAGGAATTTTATTGCGAATAATATTTGCTTACTTAATAGAATCTGACATGCATGTGTATATGTAAGAATCATTTGAAAGTTGCATTTTGTCTACGTGTGTAAGTGTGTGCTGCAAAGAATAGCAAAGGAGGGAGGAAAGATATTTCAATCCGTTGGCGTTCGTGATACCCTGAATCCAAATATAGAAAATATTGAAAGTTTCCCGCCCTAATATTGTTTTTTTTTTCCGTCTTTTTCTCTTTCTCATTGTCAGTCTGTCCGTGTCAGATTTCTTTGAAGATAGAATGTTTTCCATATTAACACATATAGATATTTTTATCTAGGTATCTATCTTCAAGCGAATATAATAGTCTAAACTACAAATATATGAATACATCAATATGCGTGCATATATATATATATATATATATATATATATATATATATATATATATGCATATGCACGCATATATATATATATATATATATATATATATATATATATATATATATATATATATATGTATATTTAGGTAGCATAACTTCATTCTAATATGTTTCATTGAATAATATAAACATGCAGTCTACTTATTTTTATATTAATCTTATTCAATTGTCTAACCAGTTTCTTAATGTTGAGATGGAATTCATCAAGGAAGGAGCTGCAGTTTTTTTGTTGTTTTTTTTCTAACCGAAGTACTTTCAATCTTTTCCAAGATCATCTTCAGGGGTAAATTACAAAGACAAATTTATTGTAACTGCGATAAAATCTGCATTCCGTTGTGACTGTGATTTTTAAAATCTCGTTCTTTTATTGTTATTTTAAAATTGTATATTTTCGATGTCGAATGTTAGCCAAACAAGCGTTTCAATAAGAGGAAACTGACAGGGAATTGGTAGAAATGCAAAATGGCACAAAATGTTATATACACTTTAATATGTCGTTGTTATATTCGTTACAAATAACAGATCTCATCGCATAAGCACCGTGATAATCAGATCTGTTTTTACTCTCGTCTTATCCTAATGCATTTGCTATCAATTTGCCACCAACTTTTGCTCCATCTGCTCTCCTTTCCCGTTATGTCTTCCACCTAAATTTTTCATCATTATGTTAATAATTCTACTTAGCCTTTTCTGAGTCATATATATATATACAGTGTAACCCGGACATAAGAGAGTTGTCGGATCGGAGAATAAGTCTCTTATATCCGGGTTTCTCTTATATTCGGGTTTGGTCTAATTTATATAGATTAACACAGGCTCTATTTTGTGACCAGAGAAAATCTCACTTATATCCGGGTTTCTCTTATATCCGGGTTACACTGTATATATATATATATATATATATATATATATATATATATATATATATAATTATTTAAATATTTGAATATAGAATAGAGATTCTACATTCAACATCATCACTTGATAAGGCAAAATGGCTATTTTTGAAGTGATTTTATAACATTATTATGCTATAATTTTCAAATAAATAATTATATTTGCTTTACTCTGTATTCAGCACTCTTTTAAGAATAGTAATTCTTGGTTATTGCAATTTATTCCGTATACAGCAATCCTATACTTGGGTATATATATATATATATATATATATATATATATATATATATATATAAATTTACAAAGGTTGAAAGCTGTCCATAGCACGCTACCGCGGTTTCGACCTCTACGTTCTCCTCAGCTGGTTTGTTCAGCAAATCAACTACACGGAGCTCAACAAATTGAGCACTTTCGAAACAGACAGAAAGTAGTGGGGTGGGGAGAAAAAATTCTAACTTTAATTGGGTTCAAATACGCCCAAGCTGAACTTCTTAAAATGTCTGCATTTGGTCATGACCTCTGACCTCCTGTTCAGCAATTCATTGCTGTTCTTATATTTTGTTATAGCGAGTTTCTCTGCTTGGTATAGCCTACACGTATTCACGACTATTGTTAGTCCTTAAATTTCTTAAAATGCTCCATTTAATGCTTGGACTTTTGCTATGTCTCTCCCTAAACGTCCAATAGTAGCTTGCTAGCTTCGTGCTGCACCTATGCCCTGGCATATCTATCTATCTATCTATCTATCTATCTATCTATCTATCTATCTCCTTTCCAAGTAGATCGAGTTTTACTAGCAGCTAAAATAGACTATTGTCGATACATTGACAGATGCATTCTCATATATATATATATATATATATATATATATATATATATATATATATATATATATGTATACATATACATATACCTATATATATATATATATATATATATATATGTGTGTGTGTGTGTGTGTGTGTGTGTGTCTGTGTGTGTACAGGGTGTGATGGATAATTTTTTGTCTATATTACGCAAAAATGAAAATAGCACTTACATCTCAATTTAACAGATATATTTACCAAAATTATTTACCAAAATTACACAAAAATATCGTGATATACTACAAAGTAAATTTATTCAATAAATTCGCCATTGGCTTCAACCACAACCTCTAGACGACTTTGGAATCTCTTTCCACTCTTCTGGACTGTCTCTTTGTTTAAGTTGGTAAATGCTGCCATAATTCTTGCCTTCAGTTCATCTATCGTGTTAAAAGGAGTTTTGTTGGTCTCCCGTTCAACTGTGCCCCACACATAATAATCAAGGGGACTACAGTCTGTGGAGTTAGGGGTGATGTGGTAGCAGAAATTGTTTGACAGCCATCATTGAGTTCTCTTGCTTGTGCTGGATGGTGCAGAGTCCTGTTGCCAAACATAGTCTTCCAGCAGCCAGAGTTTTCCGAACGGCTGTATCTTCGTAATCACCATTAGTCTCATCCAACTCTTTCTGAATCCTCTGCACTGTTCTCAGATTGACACCAAATCACTCAGAAATGTTCGTGTTGGAGCTTCTGGAATATTGAATTGTGTCATATCGCTATTTTTTTTTTCACAGACGGTGCTTAACTGACCCTACTATACTGTGCAGTCGATAAAGAAACAAAAAATTCATTGAGCGAAATTATAAATATAAAACTGTGACAATTTACCCATCGCATCCCGTATGCGTGTCTGTATATATATATATATATATATATATATATATATATATATATATATATATATATATATGTAGAGAGAGAGAGAGAGAAAGAAATAAAGACGGAGACATGGAGATAGAGAGAGAGATAGAGAGATTGACCAGTCCTTAATTTTAGATATGCCGTAGACGCCATTCCGAATATCATCCTGGTTATGACGATAAACTACATCCGGCACCAAGGCGTGGAAGATTGTAGGTTGCCTGGAATCATCTTTTAACTATTGTTGTTCCCAGGTCTACCGTGACCACTGGGGTAGTAGCGCCAGTTAGGGTCCTAGCTATGGTCGAATAGTGAATCCCTAAATCAACGACACATTCTTCTAATAAAATGACCAAGGGTACATTTTTATACCAAAATGAGAATGCAGCACTAAACAAGCAGAAAATTTACCAACAATACATTTTAGGATCTGCAAACTATATAGTGATTTTCCAAGGGTAGCTTAGAGTTGGTACAAGGCGAAAAGTATGGGGCACCCAGTGAGGATCGAACTCGCTAGTCGGCCGTAATTGTTGTAGCAAGACAAGATTGCTAATCATTACACCGCTTCGAGGTGCCTTGATCTGAAAACTATATATCTAAAAAAAATGTTTACTCTGAATGTATAAAATTATGTACAAAACATTTAAGTTTCGGGATTAAATAACCCATAGAGGTGTTGATATACCGCCAAACAAAAGCATCGAACCAAACAGCCAACGTGAAATAATTCTTTCATAATATTAGTTCACATAATATCCTAAAATTATTTAAAGAAATCAAACTGTATTCCAAAATATAACTTCAACATGAAACACGCTTATCAACATCTCTAGTAATTATGTCCCAGGGGTAACATCAAAATTTTCCAAATAGTGTAACAGCAAAATTGCCCAATTGTTAGATTATGATTTGGACCGTTTTATCTTAGAAATGATTAAAGGTATCTTATTGGAATACTCCGAGGTTTTTATTGAAGAGTAAGAATGTATTTAGCTGTAAGTTGAAATGATGATCACTTTTCCTGTTGTGACCTCCTGATACAGTTTTTCTCTTTACTGTTCCCTCTTTTTTAAATTTATTCCCTGTTCCCTTGATGGTTCTTAAATGAACTTATGTAAGCCAGACTATGAAGTTTAGTACCATTCACTGAAGGCCTGAATGATGTTTTTCCTATCACCATTACTCAGCTGGGAAGACCCTGGGTCTGACATAAAACAATTTTAATATGCTCTCTTTTTAGATGAATAACTCTAAGTGTTTTTTCAGTGATTCTTACGACAAATGCTAAACGTCTTATCTGAAAACCTGAAAAAAATCACTTAGTTTAGTGTTTTTTTTTTTAGATATTAAACATTTTGTGGGGTGGATAATTAAGCTGTTACACAATTTCGATAATTTTTCTGTTACACCCCGTATATATATATATATATATATATATATATATATATATATATATATTTCATACACATTTTCTTATATATTTATCTATATATTTTTATGTATACATAATTCATATGTATATATATATATATATATATATATATATATATATATATATATATATATATATATATATATATATTGCTAAAATAAATAAATTCGGATATAATGTACATAAAACATATTTCTCAATAGATATGTAAATAAGATCAATACATATAGTCTAAATATCTATCTCGGCTTGTTTTTTTGTATATATATATATATATATATATATATATATATATATATATATATATATATATATGTGTGTGTGTGTGTGTGTGTGTGTGTGTTACTAAAGATGCTGGAAAACTTGTCGATTCATTGTACCGTTCCAATCAGTATTTGACTCCACCTGTTACACTCTATATTTACAACAGCCAGATCGGACCAAATTTGGAGTATTACCTCCATATCTGAACTGGAACTGCTAATTCCTTATCTAGTTGTCTTTGAGAAGTTCAAAAATATGTACGCGGTTTTGTGGGTGAGACATTATTTTCCGCCCTACAACACTTTTTTTCTAGAGAAGAAACAAAAATCGATATCACTACGTATACTTAGATCCGCCTCATCTTCGGCTTATAGACTAATCATTATCTTTTTCCTCTCACCATTACTTAGTTGTGAAGGCATCATGGATATGACACAAAACGATTTTAACCTGTTCTCTTTCTAGCTGAATAACTCAAAATAAACATTAGATTAATTACATAACTCCGAGTTTCATGCCGAAGCAATTGTCAAGTTGAGGAATTATTATTTTTATTTTTATTATGGATTGAGTTGGATCTTTTCTAAATGATAACTTTAGCTCTAAGTTGAAATGATGATCTCCTTTCCTGTTGTGACTTCCTGATCCAGTTTTTCTCTCTACTTTTCCCTCTTTTTTTAAAACTTATTCACCGTTCTCTTGATGGTCTTGAATGGACTTCGAATATAGAAGCCAGGGTATGAATGTTGGTACCATTACTGAAAGCCTGAATGATCTTTTTCCTCTCACCACTGCTCAGTTGAAAATACATAGTCGGGCTGACACAGCACGATTTTAACCTGTTCTCTTTCTAACTGAAAAAGGTTTTCAGTGTTTCTTACGACAAATGGTGTCAAAATGGCTAATATTCTCTGAAAACCTGGAAAAAAGAAACTTAATTAGTTTAGTGTTATTTTTTTTTAGATATTAAACATTTTTGGGGATAGAAAATTATCCCATACTGTTACATGATTTAGACAATTTTGCTGTTACACCTTGAATATTCGCAAATGCTGAGTATCATCTACCATGTATTCAATTGTGAAAGCAGAATAACATACATCATATTTTTATTACTTGAACTCTTCCAAGAAAATCAAATTTAAGTATCAAATAACCCATGAGGTGTTGATATACCGTTAAACAAACAAATCAACCAATCAAACAAAACCATCCCGAATAGATATTGGAATATTCATTATTCGAAAAAGGAGGCTTAGAGAGTTTAACACTCACAGGAAATATTGTTGCCAAAGGTGGCAATAACGTGCTAAGCGAGCTACAAAGGAGAAAAAATTGTGGCAAGCCATGATCGCTCACTTCTTGAAGCGACACGTCACGATGGAGAACTATCTATAATTTTAAAGTTGTTATAATGGAGATCAAAAACTAGTTTATAAATCTTTTAAGAATTTTACCCCAAGGAAGCCGGGAGTGCCACTAGCAGACAAGGGGTTACAGAGTGTGGGAGCAAGAGTAAAGAGGGGTGTTTGAGGAAAGGTCAAAGAGAAGAACGGTGATGAAGGTCAAGGCATCAGAAGATGTCGATTGACATTACATTTGAATATTTGAAGATTATAACTATTAGGGAAGCAAGTAAGAGGAAGGGAGTTCCACTGTTGAGAAGTGCGAGAGAAGAAGTTGTCGGAGTAGAAGAGGTGGTTACATTTAACTGTTTCGACAGTTAAAGGGTGGGTATGAGATACCAACCTACCAGCACGCTTACATTCATTATATATATATATATATATATATATATATATATATATATATATATATATATATATATGTCTGTGTGTGTGTTGGGGAGATAAAATATAGTTTTAAGGTATATTATATTTGTGGGTTACAGTTCTCAATATCAGGGATAGAGCGAAAAATGGACATTAAATTCAGAGGCAATAGTCTGTTTCATGCTAAACGCAATAAATGGCATGACTGAGTTTATATATATATATATATATATATATATATATAATTTCCTCCCAAGCAAGGCGGGAATGCCACTATGCAAGTAAGAGTAAATAATAAAGTGTATGACGGGGGATCAAGATCAAGCCATCATAAGATGTCAATTGACATTACATTTGAACATTTGAAGATTATAGCTATCAGGGAAGCAAGTAAGAGGAAGGGAGTTCCACTGACGGGAAGTGAGAGAGAAGAAGCTGTTGGAATAGAAGAGGCGGTTACATCTGACCGTTTCGACAGTGAAATGGTGGGACCGAGAGACAACTTAAAGTCATGCAGTTGGGAGACCAGTGAAAATAGCTCGTCGGAGCAGTTGCGATGATCTGATGACAATGTGATATACAGGTATAATCCGCGCATATTTCATTTTTTGTTCATTGAAAATATGCTTCACCTCAGAATGCTTGTCGGAATTACATTACTTATATTTACGTTTTTCAGAGTATTTACTACAAAGGAAAATATCATGACGCATATGTATAACGCCACAAAGATATAAGTTTATTTTTCCATATCAAATAAATATATGCAAGTCTAAATATTAGGTTGGTGCAAAAATAATGTCGGTTTTTGACCTTACAGAATACGTCAAAAACCGACATTATTTTTGCACCAAACCTAATACAATTATATAAAAACACATTACTGAATGGGATGGAATCCAAAGTAAAAATGAATAGTACATGATTTTTCACCCACACACGTGCACACATACACATACACTCACACACCCCACCCCTTACATATATATATATATATATATATATATATATATATACAAAAAAACAAGCCGAGATAGATATTTAGACTATATGTATTGATCTTATTTACATATCTATTGAGAAATATGTTTTATGTACATTATATATGGATTTATTTATTTTAGCAATATATATATATATATATATATATATGAATTATGTATACATAAAAATATATAAATAAATATATAAGAAAATGTGTATGAAATATGCACACACACACACACACACACACACACACATACATATATATATATATATATATATATATATATATATATGTATGTATATATACAAAAAAAACACGGCAAGATAGATATTTAGATTATATGTATTAATCTTATTTACATATCTATTGAGAAATATGTTTTATGTACATTATATCCGAGTTTATTTATTTTCGCAATATATATATATATATATATATATATATATATATATATATATATATATATATATATATGAATTATGTATCCATAAAAATATATAAATAAATATTTAAGAAAATGTATATGAATATATATATATATATATATATATATATATATATATATATATATATATATATATATATATATATATATATCATGAATTATATATAGCTATATATAGATACACATACATATATGCCTAATTATATATAGATAGAGGAACATTATATACGTAAATGTATACGAAAATATATATGCAAATTTCTATCTATCTATCTATATACATATATATATATATATATATATATATATATATATATATATATATATACATATATAAATGAATATCTACAAAAAGGCATGCAATCTGAACTGCAATAAAATACACACATACACACACACATATATATATACATACACATGTATCTATATATTATTTTCAATTATAACTTTGACCTTTTAAATGTGTCTGTTGGGAAAGACGAACCAACAAAAACGCAATTCATTTTCATTATTCTTCTGGAAGGGCATATTGAAACAGAAAGTCGAAATTTTAAAAAGAATATATATATATATATATATATATATATATATATATATATATATATATATATATATGAAATAACAAATGAAATTTAAAAAATTCTAGCTTTTTGTTATTTTTTGAAGAATTTTTCTTCCCATTTTGAATTTTCAAAACTTTCCACTTTGCAAAGAGAAGTTTATTCCACAAACATTTTCCGTTTGACTCTTCGGAATTCCATGCTTTTCATAGATTAATTCTTTGAGGTTGAGCCATAAATAAGTTCCATTTTCTTTTACCAACATAATTCTTTTAAAAATAATATACAATTGAAATTTATTCAATTATTTATTCACCATATTCGCTGTTATCTTTTTGATCATTTCAATCCAAGCAACTAGGACCTAAGTTTCTTCTTAGAGTGAAAAAAGAATGAGAAGACTTTCGTGGGAAGAAAGGACAATAAAAGAACGGACTTCAAGAAGACAGAGGATGGTGAGTCATGTTGCATTTAAAATTTTGAAGATTATAAGTGTCAGAGGAGACTGAAATCAGAGGAGACTTAGACAGGCGTGAAGATCGAGAAATAAATGTATTTGCTAGAACGTACGGTTGAATCTAGATCGTTCAACGGTAAAAGGTTGAGACCTCATTGCTGATTTAGGATTGCGCTTAAATGCATGCTGTTCTGGCACCGAAGAAGAAAGCTCTTCGGAACACTAACCATGAAAGTAATTATAGAAACGACACAGATAAGCCACATCACGCTTGTGAGAATTTGGCTGAAGTCCCGACATCAGATCTTGAGATATACAGTTGAATCACTAGACCAAATATGGCAGCAATATTCAATGTACCTGGCGAATGGTAGATTTATAAATGCGCAAGATGGATTCTGACAAAAATAAATTTTCTAGCACGACACAGTGAATCAACTTTCCTAACATCAGAGCTAGCTATCGATTCAATATAATCATTCCACTTCATTCAGTAGAAAGCCTGAGACCAAGAAGTCGCAATGGTTTGCTCTCCTGGAGGTTAGCAGCAGCCATACTGATGGCAAGCAGAAAAGGTCCTCTGTGCTGATTCAAGGATAGCATTTGGGAGTTGCCCAAATTTACATGAACATAAATTCAATGTTTATTGACTTGCAGACTAGATTCGTGGGGATTATTGCCATATCGATCACAGAAGTTAAGCAACATTGAGCCTGGTCAGAGCCCAGATCAGTGAACGCTTTTGTTCTTTCCAGTTTTCCGTTTTATTTTTCAATACTCTTCGGTTTCTTTCTTTTTATTTTACTTTCTTTCTTTGTTTCTTTCCTTTTATTTTTTCCACTCTTCGTTCTTTTCTTTCTTTCTTTCTTTCTTTCTTTCTTTCTTTCTTTCTTTCTTTCTTTCTTTCTTTCTTTCCACTCTCTTCTTTCTTTCTTTCTTTTTATTTTTTCCACTTTTCATTCCTGTGCATTCTTTTCTTTCTTTCTACTCTTATTTCTACCTTTCTTTCATTCTTTCTTTCTTTTTTCTTTTTCTTTCTTTCTTTCTTTCTTTCTTTCATTCTTTCTTTCTTTCTTTCTTTCTTACGTTTTATTTTTCCGCTCTTCGTTCTTTTTATTTTTATTTTTTCCACTCTCCTTTCTTTTTCTTTCTTTCTTTCTTTCTTTCTTTCTTTCTTTCTTTCTTTCTTTCTTCTACTCTCTTCTTTCTTTCTACTCTCTTCTTTCTTTCTTTCTACTCTCTTCTTTTTTTCTTTCTTTTTATTTTTTCCACTTTTCATTCTTATACATTCTTTTCTTTCTTTCTACTCTTATTTCTTTTATTCTTTCCTTCTTTCTTTTTTCTTTTTCTTTCTTTCTTTCTTTCTTTCTTTCTTTCTTTCTTTCTTACGTTTTATTTTTCCACTCTTCGTTCTTTTTCTTTCTTTTTTATTTTTTCCACTCTCCTTTCTTTCTTTCTTTTCTTTCTTTCTTTCTTTCTTTCTTTCTTTCTTTCTATTTTTTCCACTTTTCATTCTTGTACATTCTTTTCTTTCTTTCTACTCTTCTTTATTTCTTTCTTTCTTTCTTTCTTTCTTTCTTTCTTTCTTTCTTTCCACTCTCTTCTTTCTCTCTTTCTTTTTATTTTTTCCACTCTCCTGTCTTTTTCTTTCTTTCTTATCTTCTTTCTTTCTAATTTTTTCTAGACTCTTGGATATCCGTGTGATGTAATGGATAATGGCTCGGAATTGTTAATAGGAGTGCCAAGTTCGAACTTTCGTTGGGTCTGTTATTCACACACAGAAATAAGCTTTGTAAAAGCAGGAATTAACGTATTCTCCCCCCAGATATGGGTTAATTATTAAGACTTGCATCACTAAAACTATAGTTATCTCAAGAAATAATCTAAAAGTATATTCTGGCTTTAAATAATATGCAAAGTGTTGAGAAACCGTAGAAAACGAGACACTCAATCAAGTTTAATGGTTAAAATTAACAAGCGCCCTTTGGAAAGGTATGAATACAACTTTTCTCCCTCAGCTATGGATTAATTAGTAAGACTTGTATCACTTAATCATTATTATCTAAAAATTCTTACAATCTAAAAATATTTTCTATCTTATCAATTTTCTACAATGATTTCTTTCTTTCTTTCTTTCCGCTCATCTTTTTTAGTACTTTCTAGATTTTCTGTTTGTTTTTCTTTCTTCCATTTTAGCATTTCCTTGACTTTTCTTTTTATTTTCTTTCTTTCTTTTTCTTACTTACATCTTAACTTGCAATTTAGGTTTTTCTAGACTATTCTGCTTCTTTTCCTCTCTTTATTTTTCTTCTTTCTTTCTTTCTTTCTTTCTTTCTTTCTTTCTTTTAGTTTTTTCTAGACTCTCCTTTTTCTTTCTTTCTTTCTTTCTTTCCACTCATCTGTTTTTAGTTCTTTCTAGACTTTTCTGTTTCGTTTTCTTTCTTCCATTTTAGCTTTTCCTACAGATCTTTTTTCTTTTCTTTCTTTCTTTTTCCTTCTTGCATTTTAATTTTTCTAGTCTCTTATGCTTCTTTTTCTTTCTTTCTTTTTCTTTCTTCCCATTCTTCTTTCTTTTTAGTTTTTTCAAGACCTTTCTGATTCTTTTTCTTTCTTTTTATCTCATTCTAACCGTATTTTTCTTTCTTTTCAATCTTCTCTCTTTTTAGTTTTCTTTCTAGACTCTTCTTTTTTTTCTTTTTCATTTAATTTTTCTTTCTTTCTTTCTTTCTTTTGAATTTCCATGTCAAATTTTCGTTGCTGAATCATGTGATCATCATCATGATTTTTGGATTGAAATGATTTTGGTGTTTGTGCTTACGTTGTATTTGTGACTTTCTTCGGTTGATTTTTTCCAGAAGAACCCCTCTTTGTGAGTATGACGATAAACTACATCCGACAGCAAGGCCTCTACTCAGGAGGTATGGAGGAGCGTGGAACCACCTCTTAATTGCTGGTGTTCCATCCTGACCCGGGGTGGTAGCACCTGTTAAGTTCCCAGCTATGGACAAATAATTAACCCCCAAACTGGGGTCAAATCACTATGAAAGTGTAAAAATAGTTTTTAATACCAGCAATACGTTTTTGTAAAAAAATATTACCAGCAATAAATTTTTGAAAAAAGAATTATTACCAGCAATACATTTTTGAAAATTAATATTACTAGAAGTACATTTTTGAAAATTAATATTACTAGAAGTACATTTTTAAAAAAAGAATATAACCAGCAATACTTTTTGGAAAAAAATATTACCACTAATAAAAATCTTGTCTGTATTAAATAACCCATTGAGGTTGATATGCAGTAAACCAAACCAAACCAAACCAAACCAGAAGAACCCACAAGTGACGATTTTTCCTTGATTTGTTGAAATATCCATTTTTTTGTGTGCACCCACTCTGATGGACTTTTTTTTTGACGGGATCATTACATCTTTTAATTGCAGACAAAAACAGAAAATCGCAGTTGCTCACTGACTGCAGATGATATTGTAATCCGAGAATTCGAACAAAAATCTAATGTTTGCAATCACCATGTAGCTCGATGCATCCGTGAGTATTCATGCAAAATCAAAAAGAAATAATGTGAGGCTGCACTAAAAATTTATGAAGTCCCAATCATGACAAATCTACTCGAGGTTACATTGGTGGGACATAATGAGATTTTTTTTTAAAATGTCACATGTTTTTACCTGGTCCAAATCTGTCAGTAATTGTGTGAAAAAGCTCTTTGCCAAGTCTCATGTCACTGATGAGGGAAAACAGGAAAAACTACACGATGAGCCATAATCTGAATCAGTTAGTGGAATAGTCAACAAATCCTTTGAACTTTTTGACTGCACTCCAATCAAGAAAGTGAAAATTGATTGAGCCACAACGCTTAGGAAGATGATGTGATGTGAACACAAAGTTTAGTCAGGCTTTTGCAGTTGCCCGGTGCAGTTGCCTGAGTCAACCAAGAAAGGATATGACATCTGGTAGAACGGACAAACCACCAGAAACCTCCGTCAAATCAAATATTAAATCCATCGCAGTTGTTTTGAATTTGCAGAAACAGAAATCAATTATGCCGGTGGATAAGACATTGGGATTTCTGGATCCAAGATTTTCAAAATCTGCAACACTCATCAATGCATCTCTTCTGGCAACAACATCAGGATGAGTTTTGTTTCTGGAAATGATTATTCTTCTTCCTTGTTACGTGACAGTGCTTGCAACAGGTTGTCAATAGAGAATATTTCGCCTGGGTCCTATTATGCTTGCAAGTATGACAATAACTAGTACTTTAGAGTTGCAAGTTACGTATCCCTGGAACATTCTGAGGTCAATGTAAAATTCCTTCATCTATAAATCCTATGAAGACAGTTCTTTTGTCCACAAAATGACATCTGCTGGGTTCAAACTAAAACCATCATCAGAACAGTTGAACCTCCATTCACAAAGAACACTGACCGCTCATATCATTTTTCATTGGATGACATGAATAGTGCGATCGATTTGATTTCCTTGGCCACAAAAGCTGATATCGATTGTTATTGATTCTTGTTTCTGATCTATTTCAGTTTTGATCACAAAAACTGACATGTAAGGAACATTTCATGTCATTTACATTCAGTGAAAAGTATTTCTCCGGAAAAAAAATGTCTGTACTTATCCGTGCTATATGTGAATTTTGAAGAGAATTATCTTCTTGACCCCAGAAATATAAAACCCCACTATGCAAGCGTAAAGTAATATTTGCCAGCGATATATATAGTTATTTTCCAAGCATGGCTTAGACGTGGCACAAGGCCGAAAGCATGGGGGTAGTGAGGAACGAACTCACTTTTCACTTGTAACTGATCTAACAAGACAAGCTTACTAACCATTACACCACGCCGATGTGCCCACCAACGATATATATATATAATTAATAATATCGCCATTGTTCCTATAAAGTTACGAAGGGCGGTCTGAAAAGCTCATAGGCTGATCATGAAGGACTGATGCTTGAGCTTTGAAATCTTGGATAAATTAATATATATATATATATATATATATATATATATATATATATATATATATATATATATATATATATATATATATATATATATACATATATATATATATATATATATATATATATATATATGGAAAAATTAATATATATATATGTGCAGATATATATATAAATATATATATGTGTGTGTGTGCGTGTGTGTGCAGATATTTAGGAAAATAGGAAAGAACACGTTAGGTAAATAATCCGGAGCTCTTTAGTATTTTTGTTTTTATTTTCAAAGAGAAGTAGAGCATAAATTATAATTTTTTTTAAAATATGATTCCTTCGCTACATAAGAGTTCTCATGTTTCAAAAACGAGAGCCGAAACCCTCAATATAATTATTGTATTAAATTAAATTACAGTATCAAACCCTGTTTCATCCTCAAGCGAAAATTTAGGAATAACTAATCTTGAAATTTCATTTTCAGTCATTAGTTGTAACCTTATTAATTCTGCCGTTTACAAGAGAAAGTGTATATTCGTGTAGCGTAATTAATAGAATTAGAAATTACAGAGCCGAATTTTAAACCCGTTCGGGTTTGTTATATTTACTTCCGTCTAAAGGAGAAGAGGAGGCATCCGTCATGGAACAGATACTATATCTGCAGCATCCATCTCTACAGATGGAAAAAAAAATGAACAACTTCTCCTCTGCCAATCACTCTGAAAGAATCCGGAAGAAAAGGCCCTCACACGCAAAAATACCTTTGTTATGAATCCATCACTTCTCTCTATCTCCTCAACTACAGATTAAATAGTATAATTTCTAAGAGTAAATCAGTATTATCTCAAAAGAATTCTTAAAATCTAAAAAAAAATCTGGATTTAAATTAACTGCAATTGGTTGATAAGCCTTAAAATACAAATCAACTAACATTATAACAACTTTTACGTATCCTACAATAAATTCCGACTATTTAATCCATAGTTTGGGACAAGTAGACGTGAATTCATAACCTTTCCCAAAGGTATTTGGGTGTAAGTGAATGTAACAAACTCGAGTGCTATTCGAACGCGGCTCTCCGAATGCGCATTCCGTGCCGCTATCAACTACACCATTCCCACATCCAACTCCTCTTTTCGATCTCCCAAGCTGTCCTTTTGATGTGGAAATTACTTTTTAACTGATAAGTGCTTTGGTCTTTTTTATTTTCAGTAAAATTCTTTAAATCCGCAAGTATTTCGGGTTTCCGGTTCTAAACCGGATACTTAATCTGCCCCTCCACGATACAATCTAGAATTGAGATATTAGAGCCCTCGTTGTTGGGCTATAGTCTCGTGCTCCCAAGGACATTTAATAATTTTCTTTCCCTGAGCTCTCTATGATGTGATCCCTAATTTTCGGTCGATAGGTTCTCCGGCACTTCCTCCGTGCCATTTTATTGAATTGAGATAGGTTATTATGTGTTCATATGCGTCAAGGAAATAGTGTTGGTGTTTCGCTTCCGGTTACATTAGCAGAAACAAAAGATGTCTCTTTGAATTCACCAATCCTTACGATTCTCTGGGGCTAAAAACATCATCTGTTTGTGAGTGCTGTCAAAAATAAATAAAACGTAATTGAAAATAAAGAAAAGAGAGACAGAGGAAAAAGTTTACTTCCGGTTTGCATACTTCCGTTATGGTCTTCACTTTAGTTGTCAGTAATGAAAGAATGACAAACAGACAAAAAGAAACTTCGTGATCAATTTAGAATAGAGTTTACGCAAAAAGAATCCCTTTGCATGACGGCATTGTTCCTTTCCAGGTACGAAGGGCGGGCTGCAAAGTTCATAGGCTATGAAGAGAAGTGATACTAGAGCTGTGGAATCTTGCAAGCACTAATTCCCTGTCTTCTTATTAATAACGTCATTGTTTCTTTCAAGGTACGAGTGTGGGCTGAAAATTTCATAGGCTGACCATGAAGGAGTGATGCTAGAGCTTTGAAATCTTGGATAAATTAATTTCAGGTTTTCTTAATAATAACGCCATTGTTCCTTTAAAGTTACGAAAGGTGGGCTGAAAATTTCATAGGCTGACCATGAAGGAGTGATGCTAGAGCTTTGAAATCTTGGATAAATTAATTTCAGGTTTTCTTAATAATAACGCCATTGTTCCTTTAAAGTTACGAAGGGGGGCTGAAAAGTTCATAGGCTGATCATGAAGGAGTGATGCTAGAGCTGTGAAATCTTGCATACATTAATTTCAGGTCTTCTTATTAATAACGCCATTGTTTAAAAGGGCCACACCATCAATAGAGAGTATTATGACAACTTGCTGAGGTAGTTAAAAAGCCGTGTTCAAAACCAAACTCCCAAGAAAACTGATGAAACGGGGTTTTGTTTCATCGGGACATTGCTCCAGTACAGAGTCCTTAGTTTCAATGTCCCTTGTGCGTGACTGACTTTGAATTGGTTGATCGCATTCAGTATTCCTCAGATTTTTTCCCAACTGACGATCATCTGATCCCCAACACAAAAATATAACAGTTGGCTGGGAACCAGAATCGCAGTTATGGTGACGTTATGTCTGCTATTGATAATTTTTTTGACCAACATTGAAGAAAGATTCGTGACCAGTAGGATCGAAGAACGGCAACACAAATGGAAGAAGGAATATGTCGAGAAATAAACATGATTTGGTAACATTTAACAAGAGCATCTTGGAGAGCCTATGAACGCTTATCTACAAAACAAAAAATGGTAAAAATTCTTAAAGTCCATGTAAATGCAAAATATATTATGTCGTGAACACACATCTCGCCATTCTAATGTAATTTTTGAAAACTGTAAATAAATATTCCTTAAAGTCTGCAACTGCATTTTCAACTTCTTTACAGTATCCGGATCCGAATGTTTTGTATGTCCGAACGCTTTCGGCTATACTTTTAACCATTATCAAGGATGATTTTATTTTTTATTTTTAACTGAATGTATGCATTGTTTTATGTATATATCTAGAGTTACAGGAATGTTTTAAATTCCGAACACATTGTGAGCGCGTTCATAGTTGTATTATTTAGGCATTTTGGCGTGGTGTTATAGTTAGCAAGCTTGTCTCGCTAAATCAGTTATGACTGAAAAGTGACTTCGATCCTCACAAGGTGCCCCATAGTTTCGGCCTTGTGCTACATGTAAGCTACTCTTAGAAAATAATCATAGTTGATAATATTAATTGTTGGCTTTTTGTTTGTTTCTTTTTTTTTATTAATAATGCTTTCTATTAATTTTAGCCTTCTTTACATGTAAATGATATTATTATATTTTATTGTCAACAAGTATGTTACAGATATAATTAGGTAGGTCACCATATGTATCAAATGGAACGTAATTGAGCTATGATCAGACAGATATAATGTGAGTCTTTTTGTCAGGTATGCTGTAGTATATCCAATATAATTATTTACAAATTAGGTCAGGAACACAGTTCCTTAACGGACATGTGAATTTGTATATATATATATATATATATATATATATATATATATATATATATATATATATATAAGACTATCCTGTGTGTGTATATATATATATATATATATATATATATATATATACAGTGATGTTCGGTAAAAGTGACTCACCTGATTTTTTTTACTAAAAATAATTTTTGTCTATTGTTTTGGGGGTTAAAATAATTTTTTATCTTACTAATATAAAGACCCCTTCCCGACCACCTAGAAAAAAGTTTATTCACCCTCAGGTATTCTATTGATAATTATAAATTTGGATATAAATGTGATTCAGGAAAACTCTGTGCAAAAAAAGTGACTCAGATATCGCATTCTAATGATTAAACTGGTAAATTTAAAGAGATTTTGATAAAATATTGAAAACTATTTTACAATACACTCAGAACAATATTCTAGAGAATTCTAAAACAGCTTAAATTAAATCTAGAGTATTCCAGAATATTCCAGAAAGCCTCATACAATATAAAACAGCTTGAAATAGCCACTCAGAACCACTTAAGGACTTTATTATTGCCCTCTCAAAAGCAGGCAAGTCTACGAGAGAAATTGCAGAAATTGCTATAACCTTGCAATCAACTGTCTCTCGAGTGCGTAGGGCACATAATGATGCCACTCCTGCCCTAAAGAAGGAAACAAGGGGACGAAAGAAAAAGATTGATGATAGAACTGGCAGGGTAATCAAGAGAGAAGTTGCAAAGTCTAGGACTATAACTAGCCAAGAAATTGCAGCCAGTCTAAGCGAAGAGCAAGGTGTTAATCTTGCCTCTTCAACATTCCGTCAGAACAAGGCTACAAATATTGTTAGAACAAGGCTAAAAATCTTGTACACGAAGGTTTAAGCCGCTTTATAAGCAAAACCAACAAAGCCAAAGAGACTTGAATGGGCTCACTATTAGAAAAATTTCACCGTAGAAAACTGGAAGAATGTTCTCTTCTCCGATGAAACGAAAGTTAAGCTAAATTCAAAGGATAAGGTGAGTCACTTTTATCGAACAGCACTGTATATATGATGGATTCACCCGTTGTTTTCGACGTATAAGAGTCTTTCAGTTCAAGTTTTTAAGTTTATGGGATTTCCCAACAAGTCAACACGAAGGAGATACTGAAGGGTTGACCATTATATGGGCTGATGTATTTGCCCGAGATTTGGAGTTAATTCTTAATTCTCTCGAATGGTTGAGACGATTCTTTTCAAAGTTAATTATACCACAGTAGCAGTTTTTTCTCCATTTTATTCGGTTTTCAACAGCAAGTTCGGACTTCTCTATATATAATTTACACTATTGGACTCTGCTTTGAAAAATAAGAATATCTTTAGCTCTAAGTTAAAATGATGATCCCTATTCCTGTTGGGACATCTAATTTTCCTCTCTTGTTTTCCCTCTTTTTTCAACTTATTCACCGCTATCTTGATGGTTCTTGAATGGGCTTTAAAATAGAGGCCAGAGTATGAATGTTGGTACCATCACCGAAGGCCTAAATGATCTTTTCCTCTCACCATTTCTCAGTTGGGAAGACATAGCTGGACTGACATAAACCGATTTTAACCTGTTGTCTTTCTAGTTGAATAACTCAAAGGATTCTTCAATAATTCTTACGACAAATGGTGTCAAGATGGTGTCCCTATCTTATCTGAAAACCTGGAAAAAAGAAACTCAATTAGTTAAGTGGCTTTTTAGATATTAAACATTTTGTGGGATGGACAATTGCGCTGTGACAGGATTTTGACAATTTTGCTCTTACACCAGGTATATATTTCTGTCTTGTATAAAGACTACATCAAGAACACACTGAAGACGTCCAACATCTTCAAAATGATTGGGAAATCTATCTGTAGTTCGTTCATCTTGGAGGAGAGCAGTTCAAATTAGAAAGAAAGACTTTCAAGAGAATCGTTTTGGGCATGAAGAACTTCGGAAGTGTCTTTGTGGAAGTTCCACTGAGAATGTTCGTACATGATGCAAAGAGTATAAAAAATAATGTGCCTCAGTTGGTGGTTTAAAACGTTATCCGAAGTTTCATCAAAATATTAATGGATCAGTTGCAGCAGGAGACGCGCAAACGTTGCCACATCTGCGCAAGAAAATGTAAGACCGTTGGATGATAAAAAAAAAATCTACAAACCGTATTGCCAATATTTGGGGGTAACTTAATTGCACTACTTGCAATCGATTCAGAGCAATCATATTTATGTGGGATAAGTTAAAAAAGAAGAGGGAATCCGTTGTTCGTTCATATCATAGGGCTGTGAAAATGACATACGTGTCAGTAATTAACGGAGTACCCGTAACTGTACCAAAGTGATAAGAAAGAAATAGTGGAAGAGCTGAAAATTAGGGAAATATTTGGAATCTTCAACACGGCAGAAATGTTGAAAATTGCTAGAATACTGCGGAGGGAGCTGGACTAGTGAAGAGATTTGTTGTCACTGATTCTCCAGTTTGAGTGAACAGTTGCTCAGGGTGTAAACAAACAATAAGGGGAATAATAATAAGGAAATAGGAAGAAGAAGAAAATGAGAAAAAGGAAATAATAATTGTTAGAAGAAAGAAGAGCAGATGGTGAAGAAATAAAAGATTTGGAGAAGAAGAAGAAGAAGAAGAAGAAGAAGAAGAAGAAGAAGAAGAAGAAGAAGAAGAAGTGGAATCGAAAAGAGAAGGTAGGAAACTATTAAAAATAAGAAAAAGGAAAGGGAGAATCCAATGAAGAAGGTTATGAAGAAAAAGAAAAAATGAAGAAGAATTACATAGAAAAAAAGAAAAGAATAAAGTAACAGAAGATAGAGAAGAAGAAAAAGAAGAGAGGACGAGATGAAAAAGAAAGGAAGAAGAATTAAAAAAGAAAAAGGAAAAAAAAAAAGTAAAGAAAGAGGAAACAAAGTAAAGGACAGAAAAGAGGAAAAAAACAAGAAGAAAACAAAAAGAAGCGAAGAAGAATTGAATAGAAAAACAAAGGAAAAGAAGAAATTAACGAAGGAGGGGAGAGGAAGGGAAGAAAAAGGAAAGAAAAGAAGAAATTAACAAAGGAGGGGAGAGGAAAGGAAGAAGAAAGAAAGAAAAGAAAACATTAACGAAGGAGGGGAGAGGAAGGGAAGAAGAAAGAAAGAAAAGAAGAAATTAACGAAAGAGGGGAGAGGAAAGGAAGAAGAAAGAAAGAAAAGAAGAAATTAACGAAGGAGGGGAGTGGAAGTGAAGAAAAAAGAAAGAAAAGAAGAAATTAACGAAGGAGGGGAGAGGAAAGGAAGAAGAAAGAAAGAAAAGAAAACATTAACGAAGGAGGGGAGAGGAAGGGAAGAAGAAAGAAAGAAAAGAAGAAATTAACGAAAGAGGGGAGAGGAAAGGAAGAAGAAAGAAAGAAAAGAAGAAATTAACGAAGGAGGGCAGTGGAAGTGAAGAAAAAAGAAAGAAAAGAAGAAATTAACAAAGGAGGGAGAGGAAGGGAAGAAGAAAGAAAGAAAAGAAAAAATTAACGAAGGAGGGGAGAGGAAGGGAAGAAAAAAGAAAGAAAAGAAGAAATTAACGAAGGAGGGGAGAGGAAGGGAAGAAGAAAGAAAGAAAGAAAAGAAAAAATTAACGAAGGAGGGGAGAGGAAGGGAAGAAAAAAGAAAGAAAAGAAGAAATTAACGAAGGAGGGGAGAGGAAGGGAAGAAAAAAGAAAGAAATAAGAAATTAACGAAGGAGGGGAGAGGAAGGGAAGAAAAAAGAAAGAAAAGATGAAATTAAAGAAGGAGTGGGGAGAATGTGAAGAAGAAAAGAACGAAAAGAAGTAAGAATAAAATTAAATGAAATTGAATAGAAAAAGGAAAAAATAAACGAAGGAGGGGAGAGGAAGAAAAGAAAGAAATATGAAGTAGATAGAAAATGGAAAAATAAGAAAATGGAAATGAAGAAAAAGAATGAAAAAAAAAAGAATAAAATCGGAAAGGAAAAAAAAGAAGTAAGGAAATAGAAAAAGAAGATAACCTATCGATGTCTGGCGGGGGAAAAAAAACTAAAATCAAGAAAAGCGACAAGTTTCTTTTTCATGCGATTAACAATCAACACAATTAAGACAAAGATTTCAGTTCCACAAATGACAAGTATTTTTAATAAAATTTAAAAAAAAAACAATTATCTGGCCTTGATGCTTAAAAAAATTCTGTCCTTCCGGCCATTTCATTACATCTAAGCCTAGAACCAACTCCTCCACTAATAAAGATTTCGTCACTGTCATTTTTTCCTTTGCAAAGAAAAATAACAATCTAAAAAATATAATGTGAAGGTTTGCAAAATATGTGGACGATGTTGAATGTACGATATGGGTTTGAAACATCTTCAAGGAGTTCAGTCGTTATTGGGGAAATGATAAAAAGTTCTTTGTTCGTTAGGGAATCTTTAATTATGCGTTGATTTATTGGCCATGATTGTGCAATTGGCAAACATTTTCAACTGACGGAACTAATATAGATTCCAATAAACAATAACAAAAGAGAGGTAGAAAGCAGTCCACGCAAGAGAAAATTAGACAAAGCAACTACAATAATGTAAAAAACTTCATATATGAAGAATGGTGTTAAGACGCGAATGGGATACAGTCAAGTGATGAGAACGTTCTGACTTCAAGATGAGTAAAAAAATAATATAACATATGCGACGGAGAAGTGTTCCATTTTTATTGGTTAAGATTAAATCCCAGCATGCATCTGTACGATCTGAGGATAAATTTGGGGAGAGAGATGTTTTCGCAGTCTATCTATCTATCTATCTATCTATCTATCTATCTATCTATCTATCTATCTATCTATCTATCTATCTATCTATCACGGTCTGTTCATTATCTATCTATCTATCTATCTATCTATCTATCTATCTATCACGGTCTGTTCATTATCTATCTATCTATCTATCTATCTATCTATCTATCTATCTATCTATCACGGTCTGTTCATTATCTATCTATCTATCTATCTATCTATCTATCTATCTATTCATCTATCTATCTATCTATCTATCTATCTATTTATCTATCTATCATAGTCTGTTCATTATCTATCTATCTATCTATCTATCTATCTATCACGGTCTGTTCATTATCTATCTGTCTATCTATCTATGCTTATGTCTTTTATCTATCTGTGTTTATATGTATGTAAATATCTGTATGTAAATTTCTTCGTATTTATCTATGAACATAGATACTCATCTGTTCATATCGAAATCTCTCTTACCCAACTATCTATCTATCTATCTATCTATCTATCTATCTATCTATCTATATATGTGTGTGTGTGTGTGAGAGTGTGTGCGTGTGCATGTATTTATTATAGTTTTTTCATATAGACAAAATCAATTTACTCACTACAAGGATACAACTTCGTTTTGGTGCATTTAGTTACACCTCGACTAGTGAGAATCAAAATGGTTATGAACAATTCTGTTTGTAAGCAGACCGCTCGTAGATCGTCACTTGAAAAAAAAGAAAAAAAAGATTTTAAGAGGGGACGTATAAGGGTAAAGAAAAATAAGAAAGTCAAAAGGGTGACAAAGTGAGACAATAGTTCTTGTTGATAACAGTTTTTGTTCATACATCCGGGTTTATCTGTCTATATAAATTGTAAATGTATTAAACTAAAGATTTTCAAAAGTTTTTTTCCCGACTTCAAGCTTGACAAAAATTCCTAATGCAGTGGACACTTCGTATTTGAAATATTGATCCATTTTCATATATTAATCAATACATCTACCGGCCTGCGCATTAGAGAAATTTTTGTAAATGAAATGTTTTCATCGGCAGGGATCGAACCTGCGTACCCCTCTGAAAATATATGGGGTTTCGATAAAAAATAATCTGAGTGAAGATGATGTGCTTTTCTTAAACATGGAAAATAATCTCTTGACGATGTCGTTTTTCGTGGCCTAGCGATAAAATGCCCCGCTTCAAACTTTGGCTTTCTTGAATGGAAATGCAGGTTAGCTTCTTGCCGGCGAAAACATGATCTTAACTCCGATTTTACGAATGCGTCGACCGATAAATAATGATAATGATTAAAAAGAAACAATTTTATAATTTGTGCTCAATTACTTCCCTGCTGGGTATGACGATAAACTACATCCGGTAGTAAGGCCTCTGATCGGGATATTTTGAGAAGCGTGGAATCCACCTCTTAATTACTGATGTTTCTAGGTCCACCGTGAACCGAGTGGGTAGCACCTGTTAGCGTCACAGCTCTGATCAAATAATATACCCACACACACACACAAAAACAGAAAAATCAATAGTGCGTTTTTATAAAACTAGACTATGCGTGGTTTAGGTTATAAAACATTCCATTGAAATGAAAGTTAATTTTATTACGATTCAGTTAAATGTTGCAATTCGTTTTTGTCAGCATTGATCTTGTTTGCAAGCTCATGTTTAATGTTCCATTTTCTATGTTTAACGTTCTAATAATTATTTACAGAGACGTTTCTCAACCTTTTTCAGCCCATGGACCATTTTTTTCTTCAAATAATTCAAATGGACCACTCCTAATTTTTTTCTTTTAAGCTGTTCAATTTTCACACTAAAATACTCAATGAAAAGACAAATTTGTCTATTTACACTTTAAAATTTATTTTAGTAAGCAACTACTAATATATTTACATCAGTAAAAAATTATACTTTATATATATATATATATACATATATATATATATATATATATATATATATATATATATATATATATATATATATATATGATAAAAATTAAATATAACACTGCATAATACCTACGTAATTTCTAAATTTTCAAATATAATGGACATGTGTGTAATTAAACAAAATATTATATTTTTAATTCTTCAAAGTATAATTTCGATACATTTTTTTTTAAATGGCTACTATTTTTTTTAAATGGCTACGAATTCTCTGTGGACCACTAGAAATGCTACGTGGACCACCAGTGGTCCACGTCGACCACTGATTTACAGCATTTATTAGGAATAGAGCTTCCTTGATAAACTTGAATTTTAAATCAGATTAACTTAAAAATATTTTTAATTGGCTAAAAAAATATTTTAAAATCATATTCATTTGAAAATATTTTTCAAATATGCAAAAGATATTTTTTTTAAATATTTAAAATATTGTTTGTTTAAAGAAAGTTGAAATATAAATAAATACTCTACAAACAACTGGACGAAACGGCAAAGCGGGATCTCTTTGTGTCTGTCTTCAAGTTAAAAAATATTTTAATTAAAAATTTTCTGTTTGAAGAAAGTTAAAAGAACAATACTTACTATATAAAGAACTCGTATTTTTAAATCTTATTCACGTAAATCAGATTAACTTAAATCATTATGCGCCGGGCGGACGCGTCACAAAACACGCAAGCAAGTAAACAATTACAAACTTTTAGTATTAGATAGATAGATAGATAGACAGATAGATGACCAACAATACATTATACTTTTTCTAAGCATTTCATCCCAAGCTAGGCGGGAGTGCTACTAGCACGCAAGGGGTTACATAGAGAGTGAAAGTAAGAGCAAAGAAGGTTGTTTGGGGGAAAGGACAAAGAGAAGGATGGGGATCAAGATCAAGGCATCAGAAGATGTCGATTGACATTACATTTGAAGATTATAACTATCAGGGAAGCAAGTAAGTGGGAGGGAGTTTCACTGTCGGGAAGTGAGACAGAATATTATAATAAAATAACCAACAGTACATTTTATAATAAAATTACCAACAATACATTTTTATAGTAAAATTACCAATAATAGATTTTTATAATAACGTCACCAACAATATATTTTATAGCAAAATGACAGTTAATACAACACTAAAAATAGTATACAAATACATTTTTATACTAAAATGACCAGCAATAAATGTAGTGAAATTAGAAGTAATACATTTAAAAAATTTACCAACAATAAATCTTATAATCTGTATATTATATATATAATGAAAAACATATGTTTGTATTTGAAGGCATGAAATTGAATACAAAATATTTAGATTTAAACGTGAAATAATCTGAAGAGGCTGATTGATATCTCGCTAAAAAAAAAAACAACCAACAGACTCACCATGGTAATCGTGTTTATATTCTACAACTGGGAGTTTCGCAATCTATTAGGGTTGTAGGTGTATCGTTTATACAGTAGCTGAAATTGATGTTTCAAGGTCAAGATAGCTTAAGGGAACTAATACTTTTTTTAGGAAGGGTTTTGAATTTTGAACTTTCTCCATGGACTACTTGCCTATCAAGGCTAAAATATCAGTCGTTCCTATTATTTATGGGGGACTGAATTAATTTACCTTTTTCTAAGCCGGTTGCCTACCAAGTCTAAAACGCCAGTCTGTTATTTTCGGGCGGGGGTTGAATTCAGTGATTTTCTTCTAGACTGGTTGGCACCCAAGACAAGAATGATCAGTCTGTTCTTCAATTTAACCCATGTCGGGAGGAAGATGTATTCTTGCCTTTTCGAAAGGCAATAGTGTAAAAAGAACAGAGAAGAATCGACCTCAATTTGATCTCAGTATGTTGATTTCCCTTTATACCTCGAATATCCGCGGTTCCAAGCATCCACTGCTGCCTTTGACCATATTTCTTATCAGGGCAAAAGTAAGGATTTTTTCTCTTTATTGTTTATAAGTAATTCTGTAAGCAGGTATTAATTAATTATTAAATTGTTTTACTTCTATAGGTGTTTTCTTTTTTTTATTATTGCTGTTTGACGGCTATAATGTACGGTTGGTGTCCGGTAGCAGTAGATAAAATGTTGCAACGGGCCAAATTCTGGCTAGGGAAAAAAAAAGACATTTGCTTTTGAGAAAAGATAATGAAATAGAAAGATGGGGAATAAACGAAATTTCAAGAAAGAATTGAGTAGGATAAATCAGTTGACTTTTCATTCAGAGAGAATCTTCCGGCAAACACATGTTTCTGGCGTCTAATGAATTAGAAAAAAAATATATATTTGCAAAATAACGAATAAGAAAAAAACAAAAAAACAAAAAAAAAAAAACGAGAAAAGTGTAAACTAAGAGATGCTGGAGGCTACCCCACAAAAAGGAAAAAATATGGCTTAAAAGTAGTGACTGGGATAAGGAGTTATTATTTACACTATTTACATTCGGACTGTTATCCTCATCTTTGTTGTTGTTATCACAACGTTTCGGCCGGTGTGTACTCCAGCCGTACACAGGTGTATATCACTCTGGTTAACCTACAGGGAATTAATTTCTGGGATGAGGAGTTACCATTATTTACAGTATTTACAATCGGGCTGTTATCCTCATCTTTGTTGTTCTTATCACAACGTTTCGGCCGTTATGCACTCCGGGCTTCCTCAGGTGTATATCGACCTGGGTAACCTACACGGAATTCATTTCTGGGATGATGAGTCATCATTATTTACAGTATTTACAATCGGACTGTATCACAACATTTCGGCCGTTATGCTCTGCGGCCTTCCTCAGGTGTATATCGATCTGGGTAACCTACAAGGAATTCATTTCTGGGAAAAAGAATTATCGTTATTTACACTATTTATATTCGGACTATTGTCCTCATCTTTGTTGTTGTTATCACAACGTTTTGTGCTGTTGTGCCCTCCAGCCTTCTTCGGATATATAGTGATTTTCTAAGGACAGCTTAGATATCGCACAAGGCCGAAATTATGGGGCACCCAGTGAGGATCGAACTAACTACACAGTCATAATTGATCTAGCAATACAAACTTTCTAACCATTACACCACGTCCTTTTTTTGTATATATATATATATATATATATATATATATATATATATATATATATATATATATATATATATATATATATATATATATATATATATATATATATATATATATATATATATATATATATATATATATATATATATATAAACTCTGACACCAAATCGGTTGGGTTTCAGTCCTGGCTTGAGGCATTCAACTGTCTAGTAGGAGCTGTGATGATACAGCGAAACAGTACTGACATTATATATATATATATATATATATATATATATATATATATATATATATATATATATATATATATATATATATACATTATATATATATATATATATATATATATATCGATCTGGATAACCTACAGGGAATTCTGAACTGAACCCTTTATTTAATCTACGGGGGTAGACTCATCTGGTCCCATTGCTTATGTGTAGTTCCTATTTTGATCAACTGTTTCCATTAAGTACCCAGTACTCGACCCAGGGATTGAACTCACAATTCTTCTTTCTTTGATGTGATGTGTCACTTTAGAGTGTAGGCGATCATGCCCTTCGAAATCTTCGTCCCTTGTAGTTTTGACTATTTTGGTATTTCTCCCAAAGCCATCCATTTCTTCAAGCCCGTCAAGTATGTTACGCGCTGCTTTCCTCTGTTCCTCAATCTGTCCTGTAACTATTAGATTTTCTAAATCTTCCTTTCACAATTTCAATTAACTCTTCCTCATCTTAAGTATAAGTTTCCTTTTTGTTTCCATTCTCTCCAAAACCTCATCACTGCTCACATGTTCAGTCCATTGTATCCTCAGCATTTTTCTGTAGAACCTCATTTCTTTTGCTTCAAGTTTCTTCTTCATCTTTGAGGAGATTTCCCAGCATTCACTGCTCTACAGGAGGACAGATATTACATAACAGTTCAGTACTCTTTTCTTTGTTTCTGTTGCTTCAAGTCTCTTCTTCATCTTTAAGGAGATTGTCCAGCATTTACTGCCATACAGAAGGACAGATCTCACGTAACAGTTCAATACTCTTTTCTTTGTTTCTGTTGCTTCAAGTCTGTTCTTCATCTTTAAGGAGATTGTTCAGCATTTACTGCCATACAGAAGGACAGATATCACGTAACAGTTCAATACTCTTGTCTTTGCTTCTGTCTCCTAATCCTCTACTAATAGCTTTTGGAATGCATCATTGGCCATCCAAATACGTCTTAGGATCTCAGTGTCACACTTTCCGTCTTCTGATGGAACACTTCCCAGATATTTAAATTTTTATACTTGTCTGATTTTAGTAACCCCGATATGCAAATTGTATTTTGGGCTCATCCATTTGCTGATGATCCTGCATTCTGTCTTCTTGTAGTTTATAGTTAGTCCTTTTTTCTCGCTTTCTTTTACTACCTTCTGTAGGAGGTTTTGTATTTTTCTTTTCTGTGTCTGCTATCAGCACTGTGTCCCCTGCATATCGAGTATTGCTAATATTGTGGCCGCAAATAATGAATCCTGGTAGCATGTCCTAAATTTCCCAAACATTACACTACCCGTACATCTAAGCTCACAGCGGTCACCATACTAAGTACTGACCAGGCTCGACGTTGCTTAACTTCGGTGGTCGTACTGGCACCGGTGTTTCAATGTGGCCGTAAGCTGTTGAAGAAACGAAACGATAGATTCTAGAGTTGAAAACCTTAATGGCCGGACATACAAAGCTGATAAATGATCTGTTTCTCTTTCCGGGTTTTATTTACATTTTCTTGAGCAGCTATAAACAAAAAAAACAAACTTCAATGAAGAAAGCTCCTCGCGGGATACGGGCTTTGATTGTAAGAAGTATTTGTTAGATTTCCTGGAGAGAAAGGGGACCATGGATTTTGTTGATTTTTTCCTGGGTTCCTTTCTTCATTAAAACCAAACCTCTAATAATTGCTAACTTGCTTAGGTTTAAATATTTTCAATTGCTTTGTTTCTTTCACGACACAGTTCTTAGATATTACGCTGATCGGAAAATAATGTTCGATTTTAGAATAAACATTTTAATTATGTTCTAATCTATTATTGGTAAACGGGGTGCCCCACAAAAGAAAAGTCCATCACACACACACACACACATATATATATATATATATATATATATATATATATATATATATATATATATATATATATATATATATATATATATATATATATATATATATATATATATATATTATGAAATGGACAAAGTCCGACAATTATCTTTTAAGAAATTTTTTTATTTTTTATTCGTTCTTTATATAAATGAAAATATTTAAGTAAATGCTCTGTATTAAACAACATTTACCGGCCTGAAGATCCGAGAAATTTTCATGGAAAATATGCGTCCTTCGCTAGGAATCGAACCAGTATCCTATACGGAACCGTTGTATAGCCTAAACAGTTTGGATTACTGCACTCTTCTTCTTCTTCTTCTTCTTCATCACATTATTATTATTAACAACAACGACGACGATGATGATGATGATGATGATGATAATAATGATAATAATAATAATAATAATAATTATTTTTTTTTTTTTAACTAAAAAGGCCAGTGAAAAAATTATTCTATTTTAATATTATTAGTTTGGTGCAAAAATAATGTCGTTTTCTCATATATGTTACTATGTGTGAAAACGACATTATTTTTGCACCAACCTAATATTATAAATCCACTGGGGGGTAAAATTTAAAAAAAAATTGAAATTGACAATTTTTTCCCATTCCCATTCCATAAATAACTTTTGTTTTCAATTATTTCTTTTCTCATTTTTTGTTTCATTTTATCACTGAAACCAAGTAGCATCTCTGATATGTGTTTTATTGTTCCACACAATCAAAACGGTATAGTGCATTATTTACGAGCTATGGGCAGGGCGGAACAGTCGTGCTAACTCAAAAAGAGCGGGGCAAACACAATTTTAATATAATAGTTTTATTCCATTTTATTATTGGTTTCTCAAGAATCTAGGTTGATGGACTCTTCAAACACAAAAAGTTTAAAATTATAAATGCCTTGGAGCTTTTTAATGAGATGAGACTTCGCCTCTAACAGTTTCGGGCCACCCAGCAGCCATGGATGTATTCGTTTTAAGAATGAGTGTATCATTTTCTCCCCGCTGTTCCACATCTAATCGTCTTAATTTTGTCTGGCACAAAACTCAATATAATAAAAATAGCATTCGAATAATTAACAGCGTTAATCATTCCTGAATGGCGAGGCGCCCTTTCGTAGAGTTAAATATTTATCTAATACAGTTATTCGGCTACCACACGCCGTTCGCTGGCGTTCAGTCGCTGTGAGTGTCGACCAAGGTCTGGCCGTCGAGGAATTTTCTTGACACGTTTTCGCGGATGGCTGCCTATCCAGTTTTCGTGTCGTTTTATTTGAATCCTACATCTGTACCACCAGGCAGCCGCACTGTAGCAGGAGGCGAGATCAAACGAGACTTGGCGTGAAATCTCGCCTGTCCTCATTTCGGGGAAGGGAGAGATAAACAAACAGATAAATAGAATGCATCGGTACACTCTGTTTGCCTCGACCCCTCATTTTCTTGCATTCAACGCTTTAAATCGGAGACAGTGGTTTTAAAACGAGCTGGGGTCCGCAGACATTTCCTTGGTTTTTCCCACAGCTTCACAAGTGACCCTGTTTTTTTTTTTGTTTTTTTTTTATTTGTGTTATTCCTGACGGATTCGCAACGTTTTGTTGAAGACGATCGGCGAGTCTTGGAGACTGCCTTATGTTCTTCAGATGTTCTACAGAAATTTGTGTTCAGTGTGGAGGTTGGAATATATTAGGGATATTGTTGTAAAGATGAGGGTGCGGGATATGGTAGAAAACGAAAGGACTGTAGGACGAAGAGAAAAGAAAGCCAAACAAGAGCAGTGAAAAAATTGCGGGGCGGCGGGACGGGACGGTCGCAAATGAACCGCGATTTGTTAAAGTAAAAAGGGAAAAGTAATTGAAATATGAAAAAAAAAAAACATTGTTAAACAAAAATTTAAATTGGAAAACGAAAAAAGAGAAAGTAATACGAAAAAAAAAAGATTGAGAAAGAGGGGAAAAAAGAGGTCGACAAAGAAAAGCAAACGAAACATGAGAACGAGTAGAAGAAAAAGATGATGTAGAAGAAGAAAAGGAAGAAGGAAATAAAGAAAAATAAAATGGAGAAGATGAATAATAATAATAATAATAATAATAATAATAATAATAATAATAATCAAAGGCAACCGCCCAGACATTGTTATTAGGGACCGCAAACATAAAAAAGATATATTTATTGATATAGCAGTCCCTGCAGAATGCAATGTATCTTTAAAGATCTTTTAAAAAAAATCTATCAAAATAGAATGACCTTGAAATCGAAATCTCAAACATGTGGCACTCATGTGCCACATTTTCTGTTGTAGTTGGAGCCCTCAGATTGGTTGTAAAAGATCCCAATAAACATATTGAAGGGATTCCTGGAAGCCCATGCCATGAAGAAATACAAAAAAATTGTTCTCATGAGTACAGCCTACAACTTACGAAGGGCTTTATCTATATAAAATATGTGTGTTTTTTTTTAATTGCTCAGTTGAAAATGTCATGATGCAATTTCTCACCTTAGGTCTCTGGGTGGGATCCAGAAAGAAATGAGTACACACCAGAAACCAAAGGAATAATAATAATAATAATAATAATAATAATAATAATAATAATAATCTAGACTCGTTTAGAGAGACAGGACCTGTAACAATTTTATGGGACTTTACACAGAATAATCAAAGCTGATGGCTTAGACATTGTGATTAAAGACCAAAGATATCATGTGCTTTCTTATTGAAATGGCAATGACAGCAGATTGTAATTTATCTTTAAAGATATTAAAAAAAAACAACAAAAAACTATTAAACTACAAGGATCTTGAAGCGGAAATCTAAAAAATGTGGCACATGAGAACATCAATAAATCCAGTTTGAACCATCTGATTGATTGGAAAAGATTCTAATAGACTCATTGACGAGATTCCTGGAAGCCTTAAAGAAATAAAAAAAAATGTTCTCATAAGTACAGCCTACACATTACAAAGGGCTTTATCTATGTAAAATGTGTGCGGCCTTAATTTTTTTTTGTTTTCATTTTAAAAAAATGCTCAGGGAAAAATGTCATGAATTTATTTCTGCCATTAGATCTCTGGTTGGGACGCGGACGGAAATGTGTATACACCGGAAATCAAAGGAAATAATAATAATAATAATAATAATAATAATAAGAATAAGAATAAGAAGAAGAAGAAGAAGAAGAAGAAGAAGAAGAAGAAGAAGAAGAGATAGATTAGACAAATGGTTCCCAAGCGTTTTTATTTTTTGCCATACTCAACCTAAGCATATCTCTAATATCCGTTCACGTTTAGGAAGCCGAAAAGACCATTAACTTAATTTGAGACTGTATATTTGTATATTTGTAATAATATCATTATTTAATTTTAAAAAATCTTGTTATTAATATAATTACGAAAGGCACCGCTTTCATCATTTACTCTGTTATTCCATCGAGCACTTTATATATATATATATATCATAATGAAGTAATTCATCAAGTCTAGAAGAAACTTCAACAGAATGCACTGGATGGCCGTTTCGTCCTATATTTAGGACTCATCTGCAGTGCGCATACACTACCGAGAATTGAAACCCGAAAAGTTACGATACGAGGCAAAAGCAATACCAACTGTACCAACGGGCCTCGGTGACGAAGAAGTAACGAATTAGACTCGATACAGCGCCGCAATCGAAATGCGCCTTCGCATCTCAGTGTCGCTCTTTTCGTCCTTTATTAAAAGACTTCCTAGATATTTAAATTTCCGCACTTGTTTGATTTTGGTATCTCCGATTTGCAATTCGAATTTTGAGCTCATACTTTTCTTAAGAACCATGCATTATGCGTTGTTGTTGTATGCAGTTGATGTTTAGTCCTTTCTTCTCGCTTTCCTTCATTACCTTCTGTAGTTCTTGTATCTTCCATTTTGTGTTTGCTATCAACACTGTGTCATCTGCATAACTTGTGTTAATATTGCGGCCGCCAATAATGAATCCTTGTAGTATTTTTAGTTCTCCCAGAATCACCTCGCTGTATAGATTAAATAAGTCCGGTGAGAAGACACATCCTTGTCTTAGACCCCTTTCTATTTTTGTATATCTGCTGAACTCATTTTCTATCCGTTTGCTGCCAGCATACGTTCTTGATTATTCCAAATATATCAAGATTGCTGAGTAGTTCCAAAAGATCTTTGTTATCTATTTTATCGAACGACTTTGCGTGATCTCTATAAAACCCAGGTTTTGGAGAATTGGTAAAATTTGTTGTTGCTTGATTCTCAATATGAGTCCCAATTTTCTGAAGTTTTTGGTAAGAACTGGAAACTTTATGTGTGTCTGTTAATGGTGCCAGTGCAAAGAAGAAGAAAATAACTACAAAAAAAAAAAAAAAGAAAAAAAAAGTACAAAACAATACCGAAAACAAAGAGGGCGGCAAGTCTTCAATGAACAGAAGAAAAAAGTGCGGTTTTTAATATGAACTGAGATGATTGGTCGAGCATTAAAAAAACAAAACAAAACAAACAAATAAAAAACGTTTTGACGCAATATTTCACGAATAAATAAAAAAAAGGCTTCATCAAACAAAATGGACGAATATAAGAAGTTGAAAGAAGATAAAACAGAAATCCTCACAATGATATTAAGAAGAGAAAAAAAATCACGAAGATATGACCGGAAGCGGAAGTGAGCGGTCAAAGAAACTATCAGAGCGAGAAATCGTGACAAATTTTCATTACATTTCACGGAAGTAACACATGTTGAAAGCCGTGACAAATTCACTTAAATTACGGTTGAAGGAAATTAAAAACAGTTACAATTCTGGTCAAAAGAGGCGCGAAAATTCAACAAAACATTCTGCAACGATAACACGGATAGAAATAGCAACGATGTCCCTGAGTTTATTCATGGAAACAGGAAGAAGAAACGAATATATGTGTGTGTGTTTCGACTTCACGTTCGTAATGTTCCTGACAATGATTACAATGAATGGTTAACACATTGGGAAGTTACAGGTTAAAACCATTTTTAGATCGTTAGCTGTATCCGCGCTGAGTATGCCTTACAATAAAAGCCCCTTCGTAGATGAATTATAATATTAAAATTTATATGCATATATATGATTGCCGCCGCCTCAATGTCAAGTAGGGCCATCGTAAGGCATCATTGGAAATCTCAATTGTGCTTCGAACTGATACATATTTCTGTAAATAATATCATGGTAATTTTTCTGATGAACATTTCTATTTGGTACCGAGATTTGTGGAATTTAAGCGCATTACTCGATTGGCGCTAAGGTCTCATCATTGATCTTAACCTGGCATCTCGTTTTCAGTCACTTTCTGATCACAGTATCGTAGGTTCCCTGTGACTTTTCTATCTATATTTTCATGATAATTGTTCTGATGACTTTCCACTTTGTTATTATTTTTTATCCCCCCCTCCAGACAAATTATGCATATAGGAACTAATTAAGACTATATAGAGACTTGAGGTATTATGGTGACTGTAGTAAGAATGGTAAGTAAGAATATGTTCTTTTAGTGTCAGGAATATAGTCGTGTTTTTGGATCCCTAATTGTGGCTCGCTAAGTTTAAGATAAAACAAATTGAAGACCAGCCTTCACTTACCCCCACTACTTTTGGCCTATGGTACCTAGAATTTAAAATTTTAATTCGCAGTACCAAATTCTCGGCAAGGCTTCATCGTTTTCACTTGTGATGGTGAGATGTAACCGTAAGTTTTATGCTATCAGTTTATTCTCCCGCACTTCTCGCTTGTGGAACTCTCTTGCTTCCTAGTCGAAGTTGATCTTCAAAAATTTAAATGCAATGCCAATCGTTATCTTTTGTCTTTTTAATTCTTGTCTCTTTATTGTTCGCTGTCCTTATTAATGTCTATTTCTCTCATATTCTCCTACACTCATTAAAACTTTGCGTCTTAGTGGCTTTATTGCGTTGCTTGGAGTGAAATAATTATAAACACTATTACCCTTGCAGCTGGACTAACTTTTAAAACTTCTAACTCAAATTTATAAATACTAGTTGATAAATATTATATGGTTTCATTATTTTATTACTAGTTTTACTTAATCTGGTTAATATTACTTTCTATACTAATTTTCTGGATCAATATATTCACCATTATTAGTATTAATTTAATACTAGTTTTATTCCATCTTTTTTTATTTTTGCTTTTTATTCGAACAGTTTGGGTTACTGCACTCTTAATTATTATTATTATTATTATCATTATTATTATTATTTTGACTAAAAAGGCCAGTGGCTTTATTGCCTTGCTTGGAGTGAAATAATTATAAACACCATTACCCTTGCAGTTGGACTAACTTTTAAAACCTCTAACATTAATTTGACTCACATGAGATTTAGTTAATTTAGTTGTCATTAGGTTTATTTCGTGAATGTTTGTGCGTCTGTTAAGACTACCAGCTTAATTGTGCTATTTTCCCACCAAGGTGACATCCTTTGTTGCCATTTATTTCGCCATTTCCTCGTTGATTGGGACTCTGATAAGATTATTTCGCATATGACGGAAGCCTAACAGAACAGAAAGATCACAGGTGAGGCCATACTTGTCATCTATGTGGATTGGAGGTGTTAGATCAAGGCATTTTCCGACACGTCTTTTAAACTTTTCTTTTGCAATTTGGAAAGTCTCTAAAGGAAACTATCCATCAGGAACCATCTTCGGACAGGTAGACATCTGATCTCTCATCTGACAGCTTAGTGGCGGGAAAAAAGGCTGACCACATTCAATGTCACCCAAACAAGTTCCAGCAACAGCAAGCGGGACAATAATCCCTCCTATCCCGATGAACATGTCTTCTCTCAGGGAATCCACATGTCTGAAAAAAGATGCTCGGTTCCAGAAAGTATCTGCCATCTCGCACTATCCGCCACCCTTACAAAAGCCAGATCTGACCGAAAATGAAGCATTCGTGCCATAAATAGGCAAGAGGTGACCAATCTTCACTTCTTAGTCTGCGCGTCCTTGTGGGCGATTAATTAGTTACAGCCACTTTCGCCATTTCCAGGGAAGGTTTTCAGACGAATTGTATTCCTTAGTTCCACCTTCCACCCGACCACGCCTTACACATTATAAAGAATCGGCCTCATTCATTTCGTATTCTATTGATTAGATGTAAGTTCCACTCGAACAGCTTCTTCTCACGAATCACTACTTTACGGAACCGACTTTCTTTCTTTTTTTTTTTTTTTAAATCAGTTTCACCCCATGCAAGGCAATAAAGCTACTAAGATGCAAGCGGTTATACGGTGGAAATAATTACAAACAGGAACATTAATAATACGTAGAAATAGAAAAGTGTAATCAGAAGGACAGTACATAGGGATTGACACTGCGTTTAACTTTTTGCAGATTAAAGTTGTCTGGAAAGCATGGAGCCCGAAAGGAGTTCAACAAGTAAGGCAATAAAGCCACTAAGACACAAGGGGTTAAAGTATATTGCACCTCACACAGGGATGAGCCACTCCTTGTCTATTGGTATTGAAGAATGCAGTCAATGTCTAAAATAAAGCATTCTTCTTCTTCTTTTTCTTCTTCTTTTGCTTATCGAATTCACCCCAAGCAAGGTAGTAAAGCCACAGAGACGTAAGGGTAAGGGGGTTACTTGGCGTGGAAGTGTTAGAAACAGGAACATTCCTAAGGAGCGTGAAGAGAGGAAGATTATATCATGAGAACAGCAAATAGCAATTGACATTGCATTTAAATTTTTGCAGATTAAAGCTGGCTTGAAAGCATGGAGCCGAAAAAGAGTTCCACAAGCGAAAGTGCAAGAAAAGAAACTCTTAGCATAGAACTTACGGCTACATCTAGTCAGCTCAATTGTCATTTGATGAGATCTCGACGCCAGTCTTGTACTGCGCTTAAATTCAAAAACTCTAGGTACCATAGCGAAGAGCTTATCCGAACAATTACCATGAAAGTAGTTATAGAAAAGGCTCAGGTAGGGTGATGTGAAATCGATGCTCTGATTTTTAAATTATTAATAATGAGCAGGAAGAGGATGGAATAATCAATAAGACAGTAGATAGAGATTGATATTGCTTTTAAATTTTTGCAAATTAACATTGGCTGAAAAGCATGGAGCCGGAGGGGAGATCCACAAGCGAGAAGTGCGAGAAAAGAAACTGTTAGCATAGAACTTACGGCTACATCTAGCCAGCTCAAATGTCAATTTATCAGTTATCGACACCAGTCTGTTTCTGCGCTTAAATTAAAAAAGTCGAGGTACCATAGCGATGAGCTCATCCGAACAATTACCATGGAAGTATTTATAAAAAAGGCACAGAGAGGCAAACTTACAGCGATGGGAAAGTAACTGGAGCCGAGATGCCAGATCAGGACTAATAATATTGCTGATTCTTCTTTGGATTTTATCAAGAAGCTCCAAGTAATTATTATATGTAAGATAGATTCTGGAGAGAAAAAGTGTTTAGCACGGCACAGTAAATGAACTTTCTTAGCAGCTGACCTAGCAGAGGATGTTTTCCTTATCACTTAAATCTTACCCTGTTCAATTCGAAGTCTAACGGTTATCTTCCCTACACACCTCCGTAAACTGTACCACGTCTTACTTTGCAACTTTCTACTTCGAGTGGCTCTTGAGCCTTGTGAAAGGTCAATATTATTGTAAGAATAGCACACACATTTGCATGAAACTTTCAGTCACATGTACATGCTTAAAACTTTTCTTTGATTTGGGGCCTGGACTTTTATGCACACACATATTTGTGTGGGAATGAACACAAAAAGAAAACTTAGCCATATGTTTCGTCCTCTAAGCTTTCTTAAGACAAATGTAAGAATTTTATTCATCATTCGTTGCAAAAGTTTCTCAAAGTATAAGTTTGATAAATGATTCCATTCTTTTTTCAATCCCTGTATGGGGTCTTTTTCATTCTTTCACCTTTCTGTCCCTCATGGTAATTCTAGGAATACTTTCAAACTTTTGAACTCTAGTGTATATTGGGTTGGTGCATAATTATCAGGCGTTTTTGTAGGCGGGTTATTTGTAAGTAAATAAATGCTGTTTTGTTTACTTTTTTTAAAAATAAAAATATGATGTTATTTTCAGGTTATAAAAATGTGTGTCGATAATCACACGATCCGGAATAATCATTTAAAAATGTTATTGTTGAATTGTGTTTCTTTTTTCATAATAAATATTATTTAAAAAAACGCCTGATAATTATGCACCAACCCAAAATATACAATATTTTTTTAAAGCATTTCACCCCAAGCAAGGCGGGAGTGCCACTAGCACGCAAGGGGTTACAGAGAGTAGGAGCGAGAGTAAAGATGCGTGATAGAGGAAAGAATGAAGAGAAGGACAAAGAACAGATCAAGGCATCTGGAGATGTCGACTGACATTACATTTGAATAGTTGGAGATTATATCTATCAGGGAAACAAGTAATAGGAAAGAAATTCCACAGGCGAGAGGTTCGAGACATGAAGCTATTGAAGTAGAAGAGACGGCTACATTTAATCGTTTCGACAGTGAAAGGGTGGGACCGTGATGCCAGCCTAGTTGCACGTTTAAATTCATACAGTCTGGGAATCAGCGAAAGTAGCTCGTCGGAGCAGTTACCGTGAAAGTATTTGTAGAAAAGACAGAGGGAAGCGACGGCACGTCTGTGTGAGAGCGACTGTAAACGAGATGCCAGATCAGGGCCAGTCACATTGCATATTCGTCTCTGGATTTTGTCGAGGACCCTTAGACGAACAGCGAGGGCTCCAGACCATATATGGCAGCAATATTCCATGCAAATGGTTGATTTCAAATATTTTTTGTGAATTTTCAGTGATTTCTCCTATACACACACACTCACACGTACACACACACACACACACACACACTCACACACACACACACACACACATATATATATGTGTGTGTGTGTGTGTGTGTGTGAACGTGTGCGTAAACGGGCCTATGTACAATTACGTACCTATATTAACGGATGTCCCAGGCAATGAAAGATGGCTAAATTTTTTTGGCTTTGCACCAAAAGCTTTACATTAAATTGCAATCCGTAAATACTTTCTCCATAGATGAAGTGACAGCAAGGGTGTGTCCGGATACTTTCGACCGTTCCAATAGTCATCACCAGGGACGCGGTTTTAGAAAGATGTAGCTAACAAATTATTGTTTAACTCTGTGGAAAAAATATTTTCCGAATTCGTCCTTTAAGAATTGAAATTGCAGTTTGTCGCTAGGGAGTGTCTTAATGATGTAATAGATTGAATGTTTGGATCGACAGCGGATAAGATGGGAATACGTTCTTCTGTAAAGTTAATGTTGGTTGGTTAATTTTGTTTAGCAGCATATCAACACCTCTATGGGTTATTTATTGCCGAAATCTAAATGATTTGAACACATTTTTATAGCTTCAACTAAATATATTTTGAACGCATTTTTATGCCTTGAACAAAAGATAAAATCTATTGTTGGTCAGTATGTATTGTTGGTTGGTTGATTTTGTTAAGAGGCATATCAACACATCTATGGGATATTTAATGCCGACATGGGAATAGTTTGAACACAATTTTATGGCTTCAACTAAATATATTTTGAACGCATTTTTATGCCTTGAACAAAAGATAAAATGTATTGTTGGTCATTTTGCTATAAAAGGTGTTATTGGTAATTCTACTATAAAATGTATTTCTGACTATTTTAAAAATGTATTATAGGTCCCTTTATATAGTTAAATATATTGCTGGTATTTTTTTCTATAAAATGTATTTTTATACTTTTATAGTGTTTTGTTTTTGTTTGGAGGTTCACTATTTGCCCATAGCCGGGACGCTAACAGGTGCTAGCACTCGGAGTAGAGCTGGAAATATTAGCAAATAAGTAGTTTCATGCTCCTCAACACTTCCAATCTCCCAATCAGAGGCCTTGCTGCCGGATGTAATTTATCATCATATCCAGGAATGTAGAGTTAATAGTACAATTGTTAAGTAGTAGATAGTTTATTTATTTGCATAATTGGTAAACGGAAGCGAGAACTTTTTAAATAATTGGTCGAATAGGTTAATGGATTTATAGTTAATGGTTTCCAGCTTGGCAATCAATTATTATTTTCCGGAGAATTATGGAAATAATTTTAGCGTTATTGGTAGCCAGGAAATTATTAATTATTAATTGGTCTTTTGTTTGTTGGGCAGCTGTTTGATACCGATCTTTTGATCACAACCCACCAAAGGAGAAATAAACTGACTCCCTCTTTCCGCTAGATTACAGTGAGACCTTAAACAAGTCTTAGTAATCCCCAAGCTCTCCGTGTCCGTGATACAGTGAAGCCAGCGGCAATAGGCTGGTGAAGTACAGTTGTTGCGGCCTGCATCAAACAGTTTGGCCAACAACGTTCCTTTTGGCAGGCGGATGTATTCTTCAAAACGAACTGTTGCTATCCACAGGATGCTATTGTGGAACGTTTCGCTAATACCCCCATTAAATTGCTTCGGCTTTCCCGGGATCAGGTGCCAGTCAAACCAAAAACTGCTGCTGTTGGTACGTGATGATTGTTTGGCACAATACCCGAGCGCAGATAAACTAGGAATCTCAAATCATTTGTGATGGAACCGACGATTATGCATTTAAAGACTCCGCTATAAAAAATGCATCAAGAGGGTTCTGAAAGCGATGCGGATCGATGTAAACAACTGGAGACAGTTGGTTGCGGACACCGAACCCTTCATATTGGAAAGGAAACAATCGAGGAAGCGAGTGTCGGCCCGGGGAACATGGCCCGTCGTGAGATTCAAGTCGCCGGACCTCGATGAATCTCCTCGTGTGACCGTCGAATACGGCGGACAGTCGACGAAACATTCGTCATGGACAGCGGTGTGAGACCATCCTTCAACAGGTGATGCAAAACTTTTGATCACAGCTCACCAGTGCATAAGTAAATCGACTTGATACCTTGACTTGCTCAATCTTATCAACTCCTAAACCCGTGCGGCAATACTGTGAAGCCAGTATCAGCAGGTTTGTGGATTGCAATTGCTGAGCAATATCTACATCAGACTATTTGGTCAGCATTATTCCCTTTGACTGGCAGATGAGGTCTTCATGAGAACCCAAAAATTGTGATATTCTAATAAGGATATTGGCTAATGCGTCCATTGTACTACTTCGGGTTTCCAAGAGACCGGGTGTTATTTAGTTCAGGGAGTGATGTCGTTGATGCGCGAGCACACATTGGTACTATCATCCAGCGCAGACAACGGATAGAATGAGGGGTCAAAGTCGTGTGTGATGGTGGTGGTATCAGTGCTGAGAAACTGGAAGAGGTTAGTTTGAAATATGAAGTACATGCGGCTTGAGTAAGATGGCCGTATAATGGTGAAACTGCAAGCAACTCTTGTATGAGATTACTGCATTTTATGACTGGCAGGAAAACAGGAATAGAACATTTGAAAAATTTACCAAAAAAAAAAAAAATAACTGACTGAAGCTTCCCGTACCAGAGATAGGGGGAAGCCAGTGTCAGCAGGTTGGTGAATTACAATTACTGAGCAATGTCTGCGTCAGACTATTTGGTCAGCATTGTTCCCTTTGGCAGGCGGATGATTTCTCCATTAGAAACAGCAGTTGGTGATATCTAAGATAGTTTGAATGTTACGGCGGAGTATTCGGTTAATACGTTCATTGTAATACGTCGGCTTTTCATGGGACCTGGTGTTATTCAATTCAGGGAGTGCTGTTTTGGTGCACGACGACAGTTTGGTACTATCATCCAGCGCAGAAAACGGAGAGAATGTGGAGTCAAAGACCCGTGTAATGGCGGTGGCATCTTGCCTGAGAAGCTAGATGTTAGCCTGAACATTGAGTAGATGCGGTTGGAGAAAGATGGCCGTATGCTGGTGAACATGTAGACAACTCTAGTATGAGCATACTGCTTTTTGTATCTTTGTCGATTACGATGCACAGTGGGTAATCGACAGAATGAAACACTTGAAATATTTGTAGAAAACAGTAATGACAATGATGAAAAAAGAAGTTTTTACAAGATTTACAGAGTCATTGAGAGATAAGTTTTGTTTTTAATCTGATGCCAACGTTGAAAATACTGAGTACAATTGGATCAAATGTAAACACGAAACAAAGAAATTTTTTCTCGTCTGAGTCCATCTTTCATATTGCTGAATATTGGTTAATTGCAAGGTAGGCAGGTGTTATCCACTACTCTACCGTGCCTCCTCACATTACATGGAATATTGCTGTCATATATGGTCTGGTGCTCCCGCTGTGCGTCTGGACAAAATCCAGAGATGAATACGCAATGCAATAGGTCCTGATCTGGCATCTCGTCTTTCTCAATGACGTGCCGTCGCTTCCGTCTCTTCTACAAGTATTTTCACGGCAACTGTTCCAACGAGCTAATTTCGCTGGTTCCCAGACTGCATGAATTTAAGCGTGCTACTAGGCTGACATCTCGGCCCCACTTTCGAAACTTTTAAATGTAACCGCCTCTTCTACTCAACAGCTTCTCTCGCACTTCCCGTCTGTGGAACTCCCTTCCTCTTACTTGATTCGCTGATAACTATAATCTTCTAATATTCAAATGTAATGTCAATCGACATATTCTGAAACCTTGATCTTGTTCCCCGTTCTTCTCTGTATCCTTTCCTCAAACACGCCTCTTGTTCTCAATCCTCTGTAACCCCTTGCGTGCTAGTAGCCCTTATGGCTTCATTGAAGTTAATTGCGTTAAAAAAATTCATCATAGACAGCGGGGTGATACCATTCTTCATTGATGGCCTCGGGTTAGATCGATCTTTTGATCGCAGCTAACCAATGGAGAAGTAAACCGACTCTTCTCCTCCGCTAGATGAACGGTTTTGCCCAACAAATGATCAGTTACGTTGTATCCGTGATCAAGGCGAGATTTAAGGTTGGAAGATATTGGATTTGTTTACACCTGGAGATGAATGAACTCTGCCAGGTCAACTTGGAGAAGATACAATTTCAACCCAGGGAAGATGTGGAGGGAACTGATCATGCGCTTACCCACGTAGCCACCCTACAACCCCAGCTGGTTATGATGCTGATGAATATATTTATGCTGATGTGTAATTACAAAAACAGTCGAAACGGGCATGGTTCTTGCCAATTAAAAAAATCTTGCAATAATTTGTTTAAAGGATCATCGGCTAAAGTCTCATCGCTATGCCGACAATCACCCGGCAATTGTTTACCTTTATTCTGCTCGTCCTCATAATATACATTTCTTACACCCAATTTCAATCTAATTCAGTGATTCTCTGCATTGAGTGGCCCTTGAGCCTTTTTTGGGTGTATTAACGCAAATAAATTTAAAACAATCCAAATTTTATATAAATTTGACACAAACTGGATTTAATTTGCGACTTACCACACGGACATTGATCCTTTCTATACTTCAGTCTCGGGTGGAGTAATGAATAGCGACGTGGGTTGAGGAATCGGAGAGCCGAGTTCGAATTCCAGTCGAATCCATTATATTCACTTACAGCAAATAACGTTGGGAAAGGTATGAATCTTTTTCTTCTCTCCCCAGGTATGGGTAAATAGTAGGACAGACCGGGTTCTGTAGCCTTGGATGGCAACTGGTCTACCGCAGAAAGAAATGGCAAACTACTGCGGGAAAAAATCTGCCTAATCTGTCATGTATCGAAAGATAAATAATCGCCTAAGTGTGTATCACACATGGCAAATAACTGTCTGACTGACTCGAGGTAAATATTGGTAGACTTTAAACTTGAGTCTATAGACTAATATTGTTTGGTTTTATACTTGAGTCTATATGCAAGCATTGTTTGGGTGCATGTTTGAGCATATAGGTAAACATATTGGTGGGCACCTCCAGGTGGTGTAATGGTTAGCAAGTTTGTCTCATTAGAACATTTACGACTGAGTAATGAGTTCGATACTCACTGGGTGCCCCATACTTTCGGCCTTGTGCCACATCTAAGTTACGCTTGGAAAATAACTATAGGTAAACATTGGTCTGGTTTATACTTGAACATATAAGTAAGCATTGTTCAGGTTTATACTTGAGGCTATAAATTAGCATTGGTTGTATCTATACTTGAATCTATAGTTAAATATTGTTCGGATTTGTCTCTAGGTAAATATTTTTTCGGTCTATACTTGATTCTGTAGTTCGGATTTATACTCGAGTCTATAGGTTCACATGTTTCGGCTTTACGTCTATAGTCAAATATTGGTAGGATTTATACTTGAGTCTATAGGTAAAGATTATTCAATATTAGACTTGTCTCTATAAGTAAAGATCGTTCGGGTTTATACTTGAGTCTATAAGTAATCGCCTATTTTAGAATCAGCTTTATATTTCTGAATTAATTTATGAATTAATGTATTCAAACAGTGCTTAAATCAGTCAAAATAGGAACTCAGAACATCTATACATTTCTGCCATCGAGTTACAAGGTTATTTTTGCTTTTACGCTAAAGCTCTAACGGTTTGAACTTCAAGAAAACTTGAATGCATTTTCGGTATCTTCTGTGTAACTGGATGTTTTTTGGCTTAAAAAATGTCAAGATGTTTGTTGTCTTGAGGCCAGAAGATAGGGTGGATGTAGTCATGTCTCTTATCCCACATCGGTGAGCATCTTCAGTGTCATTCTGGTAATATATTCCCGATGAAGAAAATTTGGCCTGTTCGAGTAATCAGGGCCAGAAGCATTTTGGTAAACTGAATGTGTTTCTATCCAGTTGATGACAGTAAATTTGCACTTTAAGAAATCTTTGAATGCAGTTTCTGTATTTTCTTTGCAACTTGATGTGTTTTGCTTAAAAAATTGTCAAGATGCTTGAAAATGCGACGAGAGACCAGGTGAATATGGTGGATTTGTCCAAGGCTCTTACCCTACGATGGTGAGCATCTTCAGTGTTATCCTGGCAATGTATCCCCGAGCATTGACATAAAGAAGTCTTTTATATATATATATATATATATATATATATATATATATATATATATTAAGAAATGGACAAAGTCCAACAATTTATTTATTAAAGACATTTTTCATGTTTAACGTTCTTTTTATAGATACAAGTATTTAAGTAAATGCTCTGTTTATAATAAACGGTATTAAATAACATTTACCGGCCTGAATGTCCGAGAAATTTTCATAAAAAATATTCGTCCTTTGACAAGATTCGAACCTGCATCCTATACGGAACAGCCATTTAGTTGGGGCTGCCTAACCGATTCGGCCACAAAGGATCATCCGGTTGGCAAGGTCGAATTTACTGGTTATAAATGCTTTAATACTGTTTATTATAAACAGAGCATTTACTTAAATACTTGTATCTATAAAAAGAACGTTAAACATAAAAACTGTCTTTAATAAATATATATATATATATGTATGTGTGTGTGTGCGTGTGTGTGTGTGTGTATGTATATATGTATGCATATATATAGATAGATATAGATATATATATATATATAACGATATACAAAGAGTTAATTGATATGTTTTTAAGGCTTATCGACTTTTTCAAGGTTATTTAAAACCCCAGAGTATTTATTTTACATTGTAAGAATATTTTTGAGATAATAATAGTTTTATGGATACAAATCTTATTTATATAATTAACCCTTAAATGGGAGGTGGGTTCATGCCTTTTCCCTTTTTGAAGATAACAATGATTTACTGATACAATTCCTACTATTTAATCCAAAGCTGGGGAGAAGAGATGAAACCAAACCTTTCTCAATGTTATTTGCAAGTCAATATAAAGAACCCGACATGAGTTCGAACTCGGCTCTCCATTTCACCACCCGCACATTCAAGATTACATCACCTGGAATTGCCAAGCGTTCACTCATCTAGATATTGACAAGGCTCGACGTTTTTTGTCTTTTTTTTTTAACTTCTGTCATCTTACGGGAACCGGTGCTTCAGCCTGATGTGGACGTAAGCCCATCAAGAGTCGAGGATAGGAGAGGAAATAAGCGAAAAGAAGGAGACAAAGGGATAAGTGAGAGAAACATAGAAAGAGGTGAGAACAGAAAAGAAAAGGAGAGTAAGAGAAACGAAATGAAAAAAGAAAAAAAAAGAGAGAAAAAAGGGGAAAAGAAATAAAAAGACACAGAGAGAGAGAAATGAAATGGAATAGAAAGAAACAGAGAGAAAAGAAAGTGGAAGGAAAGAGACAAAGAGAGAAGAAGAGTAAAATAATAAAGAGAGAATAAAAGAAGTGAAAAGAAAGAAAGAGGCACAAAGAGAAAAGAACGGCAAAAGACAGAAAGAGAGAGAGAGAACAAAGGGAAAAGAAAAAAGTGAGAGAAAAGAAAGGGAAACGGAAGAGACAGAGAGAGAAAAGAAAGAAAAAAGAAAAAAAGATAGAGAAAAGAAAGGGAAAAGAAAGTGACAGAAAGAAAAGAAAGGGAAATAAAGAAACAAAGAGAGAAAAAAGAAAAAGAAAAAAAGAAAGAAAGAAAAGAAAACGGAAGAAAAGTGTGAGAAAAGAAAGAGAATGTAAAAAAGACAGAGATCAGAAAGGGAAAAGAAAGAGAAAAAGAAATAGACAGAGAGAAAAGAAAGGGAAAAGAAAGAGACAGAGAGAAAAGACAGGGAAAAGAAAGAGTCAGAAAGAAAAGAAAGGAAAAAGAAAGAGACAGAGAAAAAAGAAAGGGAAAAGAGACAGAAAGAAACGAAAGGAAAAAGAAAGAGAGAGAGAGAGAGAGAAAAGAAAGGGGAAAAGAAAGAGAGAGAGAGAAAAGAAAGGGAAAAGAAAGAGACAGAGAGAAAAGAAAGGGAAAAGAAAGAGACAGAGAGAAAAGAAAGGGAAAAGAGACAGAAAGAAAAGTAAAGAAAGGAAAAGGAAAGAGACAGAGAGAAAAGAAAGGAAAAAAGAAATAGAGAGAGAGAAAAGAAAGGAAAAAATAAAGTGAGAGAAAAGAAAGGGAAAAAGAAAGAGAGAGAGAGAGAAAAGAAAGGAAAAAGAAAGAGACAGAGAGAAAAGAAAGGGAAAAGAAAGAGACAGAGAGAAAAGAAAGTGAAAAGAAAGAGGCAGAGAGAAAAGAAAGGGAAAAGAAAGAGACAGAGAGAAAAGAAAGGGAAAAGAAAGAGACAGAGAGAAAAGAAAGGAAAAAGATAGAGAGAGAGAGAGAGAGAGAGAAAAGAAAGGGGAAAAGATAGAGACAGAGAGAAAAGAAAGGGAAAAGAAAGAGACAGAGAGAAAAGAAAGGGGAAAAGAAAGAGACAGAGAGAAAAGAAAGGAAAAAGATAGAGAGAGAGAGAGAAATGAAAGGGAAAAGAAAAAGACAGAGAGAAAAGAAAGGGAAAAGAAAGAGACAGAGAGAAAAGAAAGAAAAAAGACAGAGAGAAAAGAAAAGGAAAAGAAAGAGACAGAGAGAAAAGAAACGAAAAAGAAAAAGAGCGAAATAGAGAGAGAAAGAGAGAGAGAGAGAGAAAGAGTTTGATAAAAAGAGATTTGGTGAGAATAGAAAGAGAGAACGATAGGAAGAAATAAAGGGAGTAAAAAAGAAAGAGAGAAGTTAGAAAGAAATAAGGTAAGGAAAAAAAATATACGTTAAACGATTCATTTTTCCATAGGACTTCTTCAGACTCAATAGTTTATTAATCGACAGAATCATACATATTTAAAGAAAACGAATGAAATATAATAAACACGAGTCACAATTCTACAACGAGAAACCTCGAAGATACATCGATTCTTAAGTTTAAATTTAAATGTATCGATATGCATATACTTAGCCGACCGCACTCAGCTTGCTAATGGCTTTAGTTTTTGCTTTTATCGCTATTGTTTTTTCTAATTATTCAATATAATTTACCGGCGATAAGTCAAACAGTGTATGCTTGCACAGAGCACACGTACAAACATGCACAGGTTCGTGCTCATGGTAACTGCGTGATGAGCTAATTGCTTTATTTTTGCCTCGCACTGTGCTGATAAGGTTTTACTAGTGACGTCTGCTATCAAGTCTGGTTACATCGCACGAAAGCTGATTAACACGTGATGGGAAAATAAAAAAAAAGTAAGAGAAAGCGAAAAGAGGTGGTGGTGGTGGTCGTTGTGATGGTGGGAGGAAGACTTGGTTGTGGTGGGTGACGTCATCACAATTGAAATGTTTAACCACAGTGTTTTTATCTTGTCGTGAGAGATATTGTTTATTTTTGTTTTGACAAGGAACGAGCCACTTGATATCAAAAGACAATGGTGTAAAATAAAATAAAAAAGAACACAAAGAAAGAAAGATCGAGAAAGAGAGAGAGAGAGAGAGCGGAGAAGGAATAGAAGAGGCAGAAAGAGACACGGGGAGAGAATAAAAAAGAGAGAGGGAAAGATGAAAAAAGATAAGGAAAGGACTAGACGAGAAAGAAAGAGAAAGGTAGAAAGAGGAAAAGAAGAGCGAGAAAGATAGAAAGATAGAAGGAGGAGAAGTGGAGCGAGAAAGATAGAAAGATAGAAGGAGGAGAAGTGGAGCGAGAAAGATAGAAAGATAGAAGGAGGAGAAGGAAGAGAGAAAGGACAAAAAAGACAGAAAAAGGTGAAAGATAATAACAGATTCGGGAAAGAAAGAGAAGGGAAGAAACAGAAAGATAGAAAGATAAGAGAAGAGAGAGAAAGATAGAAAGAGATAAAAGTAGAAAGAGAAGAGAGAGAAAGATAGAAACAGGAGGAGAAGAGGGGAAAGATAGAAAGAGACAAGGAAAGAGGGAGAAAGAAAGGACGAAAAAGAGAAGACGGTGAAAGATAAAACGATAAAGGAAGGAAGAAAAGAAAGAGGAAGATAGAAAGAGAAGAGAAGAGAAGAGAGAGAAAGAGAGAAATAGAGAAAGGGAGAAAAGAGAGAGAATGAACGAAAAAGAGAAGAGAGTTGAAGATACAAACAGATAAGGGAAGAAAGAGAAGAGAAAGAAGAGAAGAGAGAGAAAGAGATAAGAGAAAGAAGAGAAGAGAAAGAAAGATAGAAAGAGATAAGAGAAAGAAGAGAAAAGAGAGAAAGATAGAAAGAGGTAAGAGAAAGGAGAGAAGAGAAAGAAAGATAAGAAGAGAAAGATAGAAAGTGAAGAAGCGAGAAAGAAAGACAGAAAAAGATAAGGGAAAAAGCAAAGAGAGAAAAAAATAGAAAGAGACAATGGAAGAAAGGAGAGAGAAAGATAGAAAGAGATAAAGAAAAAAGAGAAGGGAATAAAAGATAGAAAGAGAAAAGAGAAGGAGGAGAAGAGACAGAAATATAGAAAGCGACAGGAGAAGAAAGGAGAGAGAAAGATAGAAAAAGAGAACAGAGTGAAAGATTAAAAAAAAGATACGGGAAGGAAGAGAAGAGAAAAGAGGAAGAAAAGAAAGGAAACAAAGATAGAGAGAGAGAAAGAGAGAGACAAGGTAAGAAAGTAGAGAGAGAAATATAGAAAGAGATAAGAGAAAGAAGAGAAGGAAATTAAAGATAGAAAAAGAGAAGGAAAGGAAGGGAAGAGAGAGGGAGACAGAAAGAGACAAGTAATGAAAGTGTAAGATAGAATGAAGTCAGGAAAGAAAAGGAAAGGGGGAAAGATAGAAAGTGACATGGAAAGAAAGGAGAGAGAAAGATAAAAAGAGATAAGAGGAAAAGAGAATGGAGTTAAAGACAGAAAAGTGAAGAACGAAAAGAGAGAAAGATAGAATAAGGTAATGGAAGGAAGGAGAGAGAAAGAGAGAAAAAGATTAGCAAAATCAGAGGGAGTGAACGAGAAAAAGTTAAATGAAGAAAAGAGAGATAAAGATTGAAAGTAAAAAAGAGAACGTAGAGAACAATGAAAAGAAACAAGGGAAAGAAGAGATAAGAGAGGAGGATAGAAAGAGATAAAAGAAGGAATAGAATAGAGGGAAAGATCTAAAAATATGAGGGAAGATAGGAGGAGGGTGAGAATGATCGAAAATGTAAAAGAAGAAAAGAAAGAACGAGTAAGATAAAAGTAGATAAGGGAAAAGAAGAGAGAGAGAGAACGATAAAAAGAGAGAAGGGAAAAGAGAGAGAAAGATAGAAAGAGATGAGAGAAAAATGGTGTGGAAGGAAGGAAAGAGAGAAAAGGAGGGAGGAGAAAGAGAAAAATAGAGACAAAGGGGAGAAGGGCTGAAATGGGAAAAAGAAAAAGATAAGGTAATAACGGGGAGAAAACGGTAAGAGAAAAATAGAAAGAGGTAAGTAAAGGAAAAGAAGAGAGAGGAAGACGTAAAAAGATACACGAAGAAAGAAGAGAAAGAAAGAAAGAGATAAGAGAAATGAGGTAAAGAAAAAGAAAAAAAAGACAAGGCAAGAAAAGAGAGAGAAAGATAGCAAGAGGTAAATGAAAAGAAAATAAAAGATATGACGAAAGAAAGAGACAAAAGTGATAAAAAAAATGAAGAGATGGAAAACATTGAAAAGAACAGGGGAGGGAAAGAAAGAGAAAATTAGGGGATTGTTATAGTCCAGTTCCTTGTATCACGGTGATAGTCCAAGTTAGAACCAATAAAGAAGAACTCGAAAACGGATATGGAATAACACGGATATATTATTAGGTTGGTGCAAAAATAATGACGTGATAATGTCGTTTTTTGACGTATTTTTTAACGTAAAAAAACGACATTATTACGTCATTATTTTTGCACCAACCTAATACAAACAGAAATATATACAGAGAGGTAGAAAATTGTTAGTATGAACAATCAGGTTTAGGAGTAATTGTCTGAACGCGACTCTGTTTCGGACTGCCTCTGACTCGACTGACTGACTCCCTCGCTCTGACTGACTGACAGACTCCTGACGGACTTCAGACTTCAGACTAAACGGTATTTAGTCACCCCCACCCCACGAGTATAAACGGGTTCAGTGTCGTTTTACCCCCACCCCGAAAGAGACTCCGCCTTTCGGCGTAGCCTAGTTCGGGTTCCTCCCCGGCCGAAGAGAGTTCAACCGATCAGCCGGTCAGCCGGTCGCCCGACTTCAGACTGAACGGTATTTAGCCACCCCCACCCCACGAGGGCCAGTTTAACGTGGGATCTCCGAGCCCGTGGGCTTGGTCAAAATATATGCCCTTTAAACCCGTATAAACGGGTTCAGTGTCGTTTTACCCCCACCCCCGAAAGAGACTCCGCCCTTCGGCGTAGCCTAGTTCGGGTTCCTCCCCGGCCGAAGGCAGTGAGTTCAACCGATCAGCCGGTCAGTCGGTCGCCCGACTTCAGACTGAACGGTAATAAGCCACCCCCTCCCCACGAGGGCCGGTTTAACGTGGGATCTCCGAACCCGTGGACTCTGCCCAAAATATGCCCTTTAAACCCGTATAAACGGGTTCAGTGTCGTTTTACCCCCACCCCCGAAAAAGACTCCGCCCTTCGGCGTAGCCTCGATCGGTTCCTTCCCGCCCGAAGGCAGAGAGTTCAACCGATCAGCCGGTCAGCCGGTCGCCCGACTTCGGACTGAATAGTAAATTCATAAAATCTAGATACCAGAGAGGAAAGCTCATCAGATCAATTACTATACAATATTTATATTTGCCCCAGTTAACAGCAGGTTTTAGGTCACTTTTGAGATCAGCTGCCAATTTGACCTTATTGAACTGATCAGACTTAAGATATGAGTAAATCATCATGTCATCAACCAAAGTTATAGCAGTGAAAAAGTGACTGAAGCCAGGATGCCAGTCAAGACCAATAACATTGCAGATTCTTTAGATTTTATCAAGAATCTCTAAATATATAGCAGAAACACCAGTAGCAGCAATATTCAAAGTATGGATGAATGGTAGACTTATAAATATTATAAGATTGTTTAGCATGGCACAGTGAATCAACTTTCCTAGCAGTAGATCTAGCAATTGATTCAATATAATCTTTCCACTTCATGTCAGCAGAAAACGGTAGCTTGAGAAATCGCAACGAGTCACTTTCTTGAGGTTTAATATAAAGCATTGACATTACTTGTTATGTTAGAATATAAATATTTTTTATGATAAAAATACGCAACAAAAAGAAAGATATAACTGGAATTTCTTTGACATATAATGAGGATGAGGGGTTGGAAAACGTAGCACTGACGGGGCATACAGTGAAATAAGTAAAGGCAGTGAACCACTTCCTTGACAAGCTTGTGTGATCGATGGTGTAACGGGCAGCAGGAGGTTTAGCAAAGAGAGAAAAAAACAGTAACTCGATAAAGGATAAGAAGTTGCGCGGATCCACGATCGTACATATCCTAAAAGAACGCGTCGCACAGAAGTTCATAGTTCCCGAGGCTTACGAACGATAACCGATTTTAAGCAACTTCGAGCCGTGTCAGTACCTGGATGGGTGATCGCTTCGGAGGTGCTGTAAGCTTGTATCTGCGAGCGATAGATTGAATAAGGGACTGGAATTGGAAATCGGAGAGTAGAGTTCAAATTCTAGTCGGGTTTGTTATATTCACTTACGTGCTTCTTCTCCCCCAGCTATGGGTTAAATAGTCAAATTTGTGTCAGTAAATTATAATTATCTTCAGAAATTTATAACAATTCGAACACATGTTCTGACTTTACATAACCTGCTAGGTTGATACATCGTAAAAAAACAAATCAGTCAATGAACCTAGTTCTTGCATTTTTAGATCTTGGTCACCTGTTCTATTCAGAGACTTCTCAGCATCCTTCTGTAGTACTACATCGTTTCGAGTTCTTCATCAGAAGGGAACTGTCTTACAATCAGTGTTATGCAGGAAGATAAATAGAAAATCTGTATACGGTCTCATGCTCAGCCTCAGAACTCAACTTAATGGCATAGATCTAGTACTCTGATCGATTCTCCGTAATTCGATTTTCCAGACTTCCAGACGGAAATCATTAAAATCATCTGTACATTTTTCCATAATGTGGGCAAAGCTTTAGATAAAATGGAAACAAAAAGGATACTTATATTTCGCATCAGAAAGAGATAGTTGCAATTTCTAATGAGGAAAGAAGGCTTGGAAAATTTAACACTCACAGGACATTGATGTCAAAGGGGACATAAAAAAACAGCTCATACCCTACCTAACGAGCTTGTGTGAATGGTTGGCAAAACATTGTTGAGGAGATATGGCAAAAATACAAACATTATTAGCGGCTACACAGGACAAGAAGCTGTGGAGCGCCATAATATTAATCATGAAACACCTTCCCCGGTCGTCCAGTATTTCCAACACCGCGGAGTGACCGCTTCAATCCCGAGCTAACCTTATCCTACGTTGTGATTTAAGGTTGATCATAAGGCAGCCAAGATCGAATCGTCGCAGGTATCTACGTGTTGGGCGGATCCTATCAGGGCGAAGACATACAGGTAAAAAAAATAACACTCGAATAAATTAAGTTTGGTTTGCTTTGTTTTGTTTTACGGCATATCAACCTCAGTGGGTCATTTAATGCCGTCAACTTTTTTTTTCCTGGTAATATTTTTGTTTTGTCAAAAATCTATTTCTGTTAATATTTATTTTCCTCCAAAATGTATTGCTGATAATATTTATTTTTCTTCAAAAATTTATTTCTGGTAATAATTTTTTTACAAATATTTCTGGTATTAAAACCTATTTTTACACTTTTATAATGCTTTTTACCTCACTTTCTGGTTTAACTATTTGCCCATAAATGGGATCCTAACAGGTGCTACCACTCCAGGTCAGGGTGGACTTGAGAACACCATCAATTACGAGGTGGTTCCCCGCTCCTCAAAGCCTCCTGATCAGAGGCCTTACTGTTGGATGTAGTTTATTGTCTTACCCTGGACTCGGATGTAGTTTATCATCATACTCAGGACGGGAATAAATTAAACAAAAGTAAATATTGTTTTTATATCAGTCCTCCGTGCAATAATTGGTTTATATCAGAGTTTGTATGCCATTAATTATCAGCCCAACCCGCGTCTAAATCGAAAGTGATATTATTGTTGACCTGGCAAAAAGTTTGGCACAAGACGGAAGTCGGAGGCTTTCATCGGCAGATGATCACGTCGATTTCTCTCTCCATCTCTCTCTCTTGTCTCTGGTCTCGTCTCCGTCTCTCCTGTCTCTCTTCTCTCGCTTCGCGCATTCGTATTGATATTCGCCCAAACTGGCGAAGTAAAAGAATTCGATAATTATGGAGAATTTCCAACTTCCACTCTTTCATATTATTACCTCTCACTAAATTTCAGGGAGCGTGGGTGGCTTATCTATCCCCTGCTGGTATTCCAACTCAACTTTCGAACAGGGGAATCAACTCCAAATTCGTTCTTTACAAAAAATGAAAATTTCGCTTTATAGTTTGAGTTTTCAGCTGCATTTTCAACATTACCCCCTAAATCTGGGCCACTTTTCCATTGTTCAACCTGTTCGACATACAGTTCAAGTCTTTTATGTGTGAATTAAATCCTCAATTCTTCCCACGGTTTTTTGGTATTAACCCTTCTCGTTTCAATGTCTCTCAGCACAAAATACTTTCTGTTGATAAGAAAAATTTCTTAGATTTTATTTTACCGAGGTAACAACAAATAGTATCATATAATCGCCTACGTCGTGAAGGGGCACGTCACGTAGACGATGAAGAATCATTTTATATGAAGAAAATCGTCATTCTTTGAGAAGCCCTAAGCAATGCCATCTTTTATTCTCATATTTTTTTCACTTTTCGAGGAGAATAATTCGAAACAGTTACTTAATATGACATCAAAAGTTCCTCTGCTTCAACCTGCAGTTACCTCAGAATCATTTTTAAACGAATTAATTATCTTATTAAGTGCAACATCTTATGGGAAGATCAATACTTATATATATATATATATATATATATATATATATATATATATATATATATATATATATATATATATATTCTGTATATAAACGATTATTTTAAAGTCAGCCGCTTTGGAATTATATTTCTGTCATTGATTTATTCACTTAGCGAAACTTGCGCCGCCGATATGATCACCACTCCCCGACCCTAACTCATAATTGTGGTTCATGGTAACATTGAATAGAGAACAGGGGATGTTAACGTTACCCCGTCTCTCTTCTCAGAAAGTAAAGAGTCCTACAAAGCAGCAGGTGGTTTGAATTCGGAGTATTCCTTCTCCTAGACTGGCGATGGTATACACGTTGCCCAGACTACGTAGCTCCCCCCACCACTCGACCGTAGCGACAAGATGCAAAAGAATAAAGGGTATTACATTTGGAGCCGTCTTGGCCGCCGGAGTTGCCGGAAAGTTGTCAGCATTGACATACAACCGCCTTCGGGGGTCTAGATTGGGTTTTCTGTCTTGATTTACTACCATAGTCTCTTCCGTATCTTGGATATGACCGCAAGGCAGCAGAGTTTTAAAATAATAGTTTCCGAGGCAGCTGGTTATGACGCGCCAGTTTTCTGCATTCTCCTGCTTGGAGCTGGACTTAGTTGTCACAGTCTATTTGAGACACATGCCACAGAAGCATTTTATAGAGAGTGGGGGCTTTTCCCCACTATTACCCCCGGCTATGACTACATTTCGAACATAGTTTACGTATAGAAACTACATTTAGAACCTCCAAAAGATAAACGGTTTTTCTTTTTAAGCATATAAAATTTTAGGTAAACGAGAAAGCTAGAAAGCAAGAGAAATTACGAAAATATACATAGACAAACGCGAATATCGAAAAGTTTGTTAATTTAAAAAAAAAAAAAAAAAGATTGCATAAACAAAAATGAAATTATAAATCGGGTTTTAAGTCCCAAATACTCGGAGATTATGAAGTCATTATTTAACATAAAATCAAATCATTTATGCAGTCTTTTTGACAGCACTAACACCTAAACTATCAATTGATAAAAATTAACGTGAGTAAAAAATGCAAAGTCGATAAATCTAAATTTAAGTAAGTAAATAAGCAGAAAGTAAAAAAAAACGCAGACGATCTTCACGTTAGTTGTACAAGAAAAAAATCTAATACAAAAAAAAGGTAATTGTGGTAAAAATTGAAATAAATAATAAAAAAAATAATACATATATAGCTTCAAATAAATATAATAATCATAATACATATATATAATAAATAAAATAAAATAAATAATAATTGCGAATTATATTAAATGATTATATTAGGTTGGTGCAAAAATATCATCGGTTTTTGACGTATTTTTAACGTCAAAAAAAACGATATTATTTTTGCACCAACCTAATATTTAAAAAACGTTTCGAACTAAAGGAAAGATGATGCGTTCTGTCGAGGCTCGAAAAAAAATGTACGGATTTTAAGTTTAATCGAAAAATTATTAGAAGGTTTATTTCTTCAACCTTTGGGAACGGTCATAATATTTTTCATCGAATAAGTTCATGGAATTGAAGCATAATCATTACACTGAAATTTATATCTACGTCTTACTAAATAAATCAGTATTCCATTATAATCTGATTAAACCTCATTCATACCAAGAGTACTTTACCATTTAACTACGGGAAATCATTACAGCAAAGATTCAATTATCCGTTTCACTTGTATTTTGCATCATTCATTAAGATTGCTTATAATTACCAATATTCAATCGTATTTTTTAATCAAATCACAACAATCAAGGCGATAATGCCACTAAAACACAAGAGGTTACTTCCAGTGAAAGAGAATGAGAAGACTTTAGTGGAGAGAAAGAACAATTATTTTTCTTATTCCATCGAGTTAGCCCGCACATTTATTAATTTATAACGCCAACCATCACGGTCTTCTTTCAAAAGATCATTAAGGAAGCATTTTGTTTTGCTCGCCAGCAATGTCCTGCAAATCGTATTCTACGTTCGCGTAAGATTGTAGAAATATCAGGGATGGGTCTATAAACTTAGTTGGATGTTCTCTCCAAGAGATGTTAAGTATAGATCTCAGTATCCGAGTGTAGGTTCTATTAAGGATTTTAGTTAATGTCCTATCAGTGGCATTATACATTAAAAGCGCCTCTACAGTGAGGCAAAAGAATCTCCATTTGAAGTCAAATTCTTAGAATAAACTGTAAACGGGACAATTTTATTCCGTCGTGTTAGCTCGAACATTAATGAGGCTATCACGCCAACCATCACTGTCCAGCATAAGGATAGGAAGGTCATTAGGGAGGTATTCTATGTGATAATAGAGCTGGGTGACCAATCCTTCTTGCCCCTTGGCTAGGTGTCCAGAGCAGTAGATCACTTGCTGGTTCTTGTTTTGCATCAGTGTCTTAAATTGAGATTGTAGAAATATCAGTGCTGGGTCGATAGAGCTGTGATTTAGTTGGATGTTGTCTCCAGATGTTAAGTATATCTCTCGCCATCGAGTGTAGATCTCATCGGCATTAAATTGTAAGGCTTTATTTTATGTTCATGCAGTGACAACATACATTAAAACCGCCTCTACAGTGGCTCGAAAATAATTGAGGTTGTCTGGTAGATCAGATTTCGAGATTACATCCATTTTATTCAAGGCGACTTTAGGTTTTACCTATGCGAATTTTCACATCCTTTTCAGTAGAATTTTTCTCACTTCTTAGGTATTTAAATGATTCATAACATAGCAGGTGGTTGCTGGGTGACTATCCCGTCTTGATCCAGGGATAGGTGACCTGAGCAGTAGATTACTCGCAAGTTCTTGTTTTGCTCGCCAGCAGTGTCCTGCAAAACGCATTCTGCGTTAGCGTAAGATTGTAGTAAATATCAGGGATGGGTCGTAGAGCTGTGATTTAGTTGGATGTCTTCTCCAGATGTTAAGAATATCTCTAGTGCATCGAAGTATAAGTTCCATCAAGCTTAGACTTAAGGATTTTAGTTAATGCCCAATCAGTGGCACCAGACATTAAAACCGCCTCTACAGTGACGCAAAAGAAACTCCATTTGAAGTTAAATTCTTAAAATGAAATGTAAATGGGACAATTGGTGTTAGCTCGAACATTGATGAGTCTATCACTATCACGGTCCAGCATAAGGATAGGAAGGTCATTAGGGAGATATTCTATGTCATAATAGAGCTGGGTGACCAATCCTTCTTGCCCCTTGGCTAGGTGTCCAGAGCAGTAGATCACTTGCTGGTTCTTGTTTTTCTCACCATCAGTGTCCTAAATTGAGATTGTAGAAATATCAGTGCTGGGTCGATAGAGCTGTGATTTAGTTGGATGTTGTCTCCAGATGTTAAGTATATCTCTCACCATCGAATGTAGATCTCATCGACATTAAATTGTAAGGCTTTATTTTATGTTCATGCAGTGACAACATACATTAAAACCGCCTCTACAGTGGCTCGAAAATAATTGAGGTTGTCTGGTAGATCAGATTTCGAGATTACATCCATTTTATTCAAGGCGACTCAGGCTTTACCTATGCGAATTTTCACATCCTTTTCAGTAGAATTTTCCTTACTTCTTAGGTATGTAAAAGATTCAAGATGTTTTATTGATTTACCTGAGACAGTTTGTTTTTAGTATTGCTGGTTGAAGCTTATGAATTCATGTTTTACAGACACGGGAATAGAATTATGTCGATTGACGTTGCATTTAAACTTTTAAGCAATAAACCAGAATGCTGTCTCACAGTCGAGAAGTGCGAGAAAACGAAATTATTAGAATATAACCTACGGTTACATCTAGCTGTTTGAACAGAACAAAAAGAGAGACCTAGTTGCCAATCTAGTACTGCGTTCAAATTCATGCTCTCAAGATACCATGGAGCAGGAGTTTTAATAAAAGTTATCTCCTGTTAATTCTCCTCCGTCTTAACCAGGTATTGAACTCTCACTCTTTGGGTTCTGTTGCTGGATCTAAACTAACGCCTTTATCCACTGTGCCATGTGTCATATGTGTATCAATCTCTGTATATTATAAACCTAATGTCTTCAGCAACTAATTTTTTTACCAGTGCTCATATTGCAATTTTTGCTGTTATCATTCCATGTTTTTACCAGAGCTCATAATGTAATAAAGGGTTCAGTTCGACATTCCAACCACCTGCAGAAGGCCGGAGCTTGCAACAGCCGAAACGTTGTGGTAAACATGTCGACAAAGATGAGGACAATAGTCCAAATAATGTAAATAGTGCACATAATACCTCATCTCCGAAATATAGACAGATACTGGAGGTTCCTGGTGTCTCACAATAAAAGGGTTGAAAGTTTTGTGGGGCACTACAAACAAATTTAATATTAGAATATTAGAATATTTAATATTATTACTAGTGAAAAGAAATTATTTGCTGGGTATGTTGATAGTTAACCTTGATGTAGGTATGTTGTCTCCAAGAAACCAATACCAAAGAAGGATTAAATGTTAATATCAGATTTGGAGAGCATAACTAATAGCTTTGGCTGTTGAAATATATAAAGGAAACCCCCACTTCTACTACAACAGTTTCTTTTCTCGCACTTCTCACTCGCGGAAATCCCTTCCGTTTATTGGCTTCCCTGATACCTTCAGAAATTTGAAGAAAATGAAGAAGATGATATAGAAGTAGTAGTAGTAGTAGTAGTAGTAGTAGAAGGAGAAGAAGAAAATAAAGATGTATAGTGTGAAGAATTAGTAATAGTAGAAGAAGAATAAGCTATAGAAGTAGTAGTAGTAGAAGAATAAGCTATAGAAGTAGTAGTAGTAGTAGTAGTAGAAGAAGAAGCTATAGAAGTAGTAGTTGTAGTAGAAGAAGAAGAAGCCATAGAAGTAGGAGTAGTAGTAGAAGGAGAAGAAGGAGAAGCTATAGAAGTAGTAGTAGTAGTAGAAGCTATAGATGTAGTAGTAGTAGTAGTAGAAGAAGAAGAAGAAGAAGAAGAAAAAGAAGCTATAGAAGTAGTAGTACTAGTAGTAGTAGAAGAAGAAGAAGAAGCTATAGAAGTAGTCGTAGTAGTAGTAGAAGAAGAAGCTATAGAAGTAGTAGTAGTAGTAGAAAGAGAAGAAGCTATAGAAGTAGTAGTAGTAGTAGTAGAAGAGGAGAAGCTATAGAAGTAGTAGTAGTAGTAGAAGAAGAAGAAGAAGAAGAAGCTATAGGAGTAGTGGTAGTAGTAGTAGAAGAAGAGGCTATAGAAGTAGTAGTAGTAGTAGAAAAAGAAGAAGCTATAGTAGTAGTAGTAGTAGAAGAAGAAGAAGAAGAAGAAGAAGAAGAAAAGAAGAAGAAGAAGCTATAGAAGTAGTAGTAGTAGTAGTAGGAGGAGGAGGAGGAGAAGAAGAAGAAGAAGAAGAAGAAGAAGAAGAAGAAGAAAAGAAGAAGAAGAAGGAGATTTAGAATTAATGGTAGTACTAGAAGCGAAAGATGTAGACTAAGAAGTTGAAAATTTGTAATAGCAGATGAAGGAAAAGAAGAAAAATATATAAAAGAAGATTTAAAAGTAGTAGTAGTAGTAGTAGTAGTAGTAGTGGAAGAAGAAGAAGAAGAAAATGTTTAAGAAAATACCACTTAATTTACGAAGCAGCTTCATCTCTAATTTGGAATGGTACGCAAATTGAATCAATGAATTCTTCATATTATCTTGCATGCAATGTTAAATATTTGAAACAGACACACACGCCTTTTTTTTAATCGAAGAAGCATTCTAGATTTTTTTTTTTTTTTTTTTTTTGCAAGCACAGATCCTTTCTTCATCGATTTATTTATTTATATTTTTGTAATGTATCAAGTGAAGTGGAGGTGTTTATTCACATCAACTGCAATGGTCGTCGATACTGTCCTGTTTTTAGATTAAAAAATTGTATGTTTATGAAGTTTTTCTTTTCTTTATTGTGCCGAGGTAAAAAGAATTACGAGATGGAAAAGAAGACTGCAATATTAATACCGGTTCTTGTTTTACGAAAGACGAAAAAAATACACGCGTCACTTCCGGTGGAAGGAGACTCCACTTTAAGAATTTCCGCCATGTTGAATTTATTCTCGTTCCGGATTGATTCGCCCAAATAGATCGTTAAAATTATCGTTTTACTTGTTTCTCTCATTTTTTTTCGTTCATTGAATCTTTTTTTTTGTTGTTCATGTTATTTGTCATCGCTGTTTTGTTTTTCTTTCTTTCATTTTTTTACATTCTATCTTTTTTTCCTTCGTCTTTCTTTCTCTTCTGAGAGGTTTCGCCTATTTTTCGTCTATTCTTACAAATCAGAAAAAGACAATGCTCGAACCGCTACTCGAGTTTCAGTCTACCGCGATCGTCAGGAAAACAGAACAAGATAAGTAATAAAAATAGGAAAAAGCTTTCTTTAATGTCACCGCATTTACCAAGGCAAGTTTTCATCAAGGAGTGAAACGCGTTGGTAACCAATGTTTGCCTCTAGTCTTTTTTTTGTTTATGATGTCTTTAAAGTTATATTTTGACATACCCACACAGAACAAGGATGCGCATGCGCACACATTTAGTATTTAATATTAATTCTAGTATGTGATATTAATTTTAATTATTTAATATTAAATTTTAATATTTAATATTCGGACATTTTTCCCTTATTCCTTTTTTGAAAAGGAAAAAATAAAAAAGCTGTAATGGTTGGCACGACATGCTCCTACCCACCTTAAAACTGAATGGGTAGTAAAACAAGACTGCCCATCTTCTCTCTCCCAACTCTCTAGAGAGTAATGGCGATCCCAGAATTCACAGTTGGTCAAAAGTTAAAGATGAAGGAAATGTTGTCCTGTCTGCAAATGGATGACTCCAACCATTTTTTAATGTAATGTATGTTTTTGCTTTTAATTCAATATTTTTTCTCTTGATTATCTGCATTGTGTTCCTGACAGGCTAACCGCTTGAGTGTCTTTTTTTTTTTTCGTGATGGCAATTAACAGATAATACAGAAAAGGGAGCCTATGGAGAACCATCATAGTCTACGCGCTGATGGAGCGTCGCATTAAAAAATGATACCGTTTTGTGCTGGTGGTGTAATAGTTGCCATCTTTGAACAAGAACTCTGAAAAACGGAGTTCGAATTCCAGTCGATTTCGTGACAGTCACTTTTGCACTTTAAATTCGAAAAGGCATGGATCCATAAATTTCCTCCAGGTATGGGTTAAATAACAGATCATACTGGGCATTGTAGCTGTAGTTAGTAACCAGTCTATCAGATGGAGTTCAAAACCGTATGTAACCCTGGCTTGGCAGACAGCATCGGCATGGTCACTGAGTTCACAATTACTGTAATCTCGACTGCTGCCGACTACGTCGTTGGATTAATATTTTACAGTAAGTTAAATGGATGGGTCAGAAATCTTTAATTTTAGCGAAAATCCAACTCAAATTTTAGAGTGCGAGCCTGCTGCCTCTCTAACAAAGGTGACCTTGAGCCAGACTAAACTAGATTTAGTAAATCTCACCTTCACAAGCAGAAGTTTTTTCTGCCCACAGAACGTTTTTTTCTACCTTTTTTTCCCCCATCTGTCGTAAACCAACTTCCCTCCCCTCGCTAGTACCAGTCAGATTTCGTTCTCAGCAAACTTCTGTGGCCCGCTGCAGACGCGCTCGACAATAGCTTTGCCATTATTATGACGACAGAGCAAAAATAAACTAGCCGTGTTTGAATGTTTACATCAGACGAGGTGGTCTCCTTCTTCACTACTTTCAATAAACAAGACAACGGCACAACCCCACAGCAGATGCGACAATTTAGACTCGTTATCAAGCTAGACTATTTTCAATGCGTTCAATTACATTTTTATGTGCTATGTCCCTTCAGGACATAAGCGATCATGACCCTCCACAGCTTTCTTTCTTTTTTTGCTTTAAGTAATGTTAAACCCTTTGTACATGTTCTGTGATCCATTCACACAAACTCGTTAATCACTGTTTCCTACTTGCGATCATGGCTCTCCACCACCTCCTGTTTTATCTTACTCTACTTAACTTTGGATCCTTTATCATCACTGCTTTGCCATCAATCAACACAAACTTATCAAGTAGGCCGCTCACTGTTTCATCCTGTGATCATGGCTCTCCACCACTTCGTGTCTTTTTGTTACCCTCTTTAAAGTTTGATCCTTTACCATGCATGTTCTGCAATCAATCAATACAAAATTATTAGGTAGGCTGCTCACTGTTTCATCATGCGATCATGGCTCTCCACTACATCCATACACACAAACCTGTCAGTAGGTTGCTCACTGTGCCCTCCTGTGATCGTGGCTTTCCACCACTTCCTGTCTTTTTGTTACTCTATTTAACTTTTGATTCTTTATCATTCCTGTTCTGCCACCAGTTAACACAAACTTATCAGGTAGACTGCTCATTGTTTCATCCTGCGATCATGGCTCTCCACTGTATCCATCGACACAAACCTGTCAGTAGGTTTTTCACTGTTTCATCCTGCGGTCATGGCTCTTCACCACATCCTGTCTTTTGTTACTCTAGCGTTAGAGGATTATTGGTTTCGTTTTTTTTTATAGTCTGAAAGATAAGATGCACTGTTTATAAGGACAGACAAAAAGTGCTAGACTGAAATTCGGAGGCGAACTGGGATAGCGAAAGATGCCTTTTAAAAGCTCAGCAGATGATTAAGTAGCAGTAAAAACATCGTTAGAAACAAAGAAAAGAGTACTGGCTTGTTACGTGATTACAGTGCTCTTGTGTAGCAGTGAATGATGGCCAATCTTCTCAAAGATGAATGAACTTGAAGCAACAGAAATTTGGATCTTCAGAAGGATACTGAGCATTTCATGTACCGTATATGTGAGCAAAGATTAAGTTTTAGAGAAAATAGTAACGAAAAGGAAACTTATACTTAACATCAGGAAGAGAAAGTTTAACGGCATATCAACAACTTGTGGGTCATTTAATGCTGAAGTTTAATTTTTTGGAAGCTTTGTAGTATTTTTTCAAAAACGTATTATTTTCTATGAAAATATTTATTGATATTTACTTCGAAAATATATTGATAATATTTTTACTATAAAAATGTATATTGATATTTTCATATTTTAATCCCAGTTTGAGGATTCACTTTTTGACCACAGCTGGGACCCAAACAAGTGCTATCACACCGGTTCAGTATTGTTAACAATTATTAAGTTTTGATAAGGATTTACGTTCATCTTCATTTTTAAACTTTGTTAACCATTATCAAAGTAAATCATAGTGAAAAATTAATAATAATGGCTGACAATGCTTCATCAAATAAAAAATGAATATGAAAGTAAATCCTAGTCAAAAATTAATAATAATAGCTGACAATGCTTCATCTAATAAAAAATGAATATGAAAGTAAATCCTAGTCAAAAATTAATAATAATGGCTGACAATGCTTCATCAAATAAAAAATGAATTTGAAAGTAAATCCTAGTCAAAAATTAATAATAATGGCTGACAATGCTTCATCTAATAAAAAATGAAGATGAAAGTAAATCCTAGTCAAAAATTAATAATAATGGCTGACAATGCTTCATCAAATAAAAAATGAAGATGAAAGTAAATCCTAGTCAAAAATTAATAATAATGGCTGACAATGCTTCATCAAATAAAAAATGAAGATGAAAGTAAATCCTAGTCAAAAATTAATAATAATGGCTGACAATGCTTCATCAAATAAAAAATGAAGATGAAAGTAAATCCTAGTCAAAAATTAATAATAATGGCTGACAATGCTTCATCTAATAAAAAATGAAGATGAAAATAAATTCTAGTCAAAAATTAATAATAATGGCTGACAATGCTTCATCTAATAAAAAATGAATATGAAAGTAAATCCTAGTCAAAAATTAATAATAATGGCTGACAATGCTTCATCAAATAAAAAATGAAGATGAAAGTAAATCCTAGTCAAAAATTAATAATAATGGCTGACAATGCTTCATCTAATAAAAAATGAAGATGAAAGTAAATCCTAGTCAAAAATTAATAATAATGGCTGACAATGCTTCATCAAATAAAAAATGAAGATGAAAGTAAATCCTAGTCAAAAATTAATAATAATGGCTGACAATGCTTCATCAAATAAAAAATGAAGATGAAAGTAAATACTAGTCAAAAATTAATAATAATGCCTGACAATGCTTCATCAAATAAAAAATGAAGATGAAAGTAAATCCTAGTCAAAAATTAATAATAATGGCTGACAATGCTTCATCAAATAAAAAATGAAGATGAAAGTAAATCCTAGTCAAAAATTAATAATAATGGCTGACAATGCTTCATCAAATAAAAAATGAAGATGAAAGTAAATCCTAGTCAAAAATTAATAATAATGGCTGACAATGCTTCATCAAATAAAAAATGAAGATGAAAGTAAATACTAGTCAAAAATTAATAATAATGCCTGACAATGCTTCATCAAATAAAAAATGAAGATGAAAGTAAATCCTAGTCAAAAATTAATAATAATGGCTGACAATGCTTCATCAAATAAAAAATGAAGATGAAAGTAAATCCTAGTCAAAAATTAATAATAATGGCTGACAATGCTTCATCAAATAAAAAATGAAGATGAAAGTAAATACTAGTCAAAAATTAATAATAATGGCTGACAATGCTTCATCAGATAAAAAATGAAGATGAAAGTAAATCCTAGTGAAAAATTTATAATAATGGCAGACAATGCTTCATCTAATAAAAAATGAAGATGAAAATAAATCCTAGTCAAAAATTAATAATAATGGCTGACAATGCTTCATCTAATAAAAATGTTGATTAAATTAAATCCTAGTCAGAAATTAATAATAATGGTTGACAATGCTTCATCAAATAAAAAATAGGCATGAAAATACATCTTAGTCAAAAATTAATAAAAATGGCTGACAATGTCTCTTCTATAACAAAAATAAAATGTAAATATAAAATAGTAATAAGGAACATGTTAGTTTTGCTTCGTGTAAATTAATTTCTATAAAAAGAAATTTACTAAAAAACGAGGTGGTATTCAGATTTATAAAACGTAAAATTGCATGTAAAATCCAAAATTGCATGTAAAAAAAAGTGTTTTTTTTCTTTTTTCTTTTTAACTATTTCCTTTTCAGTACGGTACACGTTAATCTTCCTTTTTTTTTTTCTTTCTGAGCTTGTTTCAAACTTCGACCTGTGGCTGCCATACGTATAGCCTTACAACTCACAAATAAACGAGAAAGCTGCTTATAACAAGAGCAATGTCCCTAAGAGATATGATCCGAGATACTGAAGTTGTATACAGGCCAACGCTTTGTCGCTAATGTCATATTAAAACTATGTAAATCTGCGTATACTTGAGCAGCAACGAAAATGATAGGAAAATAATCAGTTAATGGGTGTACTTACAGTTTATAAAGGACTGTGTTTCACTTTCTTTTTTACTGAATATGTTTTTTTCTGTTAGTATCTTTTCTTCTTTAGTTACGGTTCTCATTTTGATACATGAATCATGAATTGTGTCTTTTAATCTAATAACATCGCCATGTTTGAAGCTATTATTTGCAGGCCTTTTTACTGGAATAGTACGGAAATAAACCATTTTTTAGATACTGCTTTAACAGTTTTATTTTTCTTTCTTTTTTGATTGTTTGTTTGTTTATACTGCTTCTTTATATTTTCCTCGTCAAGGACACTGTTCCATTTGTAATGACGTCCGGGTGTTGACAATAACAAGAACGGATTACTGAGCAACATAGGACTTGAATCTTCCATATTTAACATTTCATTATTGTCTCCTCCTGATTTTCGGCAATAACTCTCGGCCATTATGTGAACGTGCATCTCGAAACGTGGACCTTACATTCTCATTTGAGATATCTGAAAGGCTGCCCAACACCTCTTTGGCTTCTGACTTGTTTATTTACGCCTTGTCAGATGAAACATGCTTTGAACTGCGGGATTTTTTTTTTTTTGCGTGTGAATATTGCAATAACAATTTCTTTGAGAAAGACAATGTTTTCTAGTGTCAAGATCGCTAAACGTCTTATCTGAAAATCTGGGAAAAAGAAACTCAATTAGTTTAGTGAATTTTTAGATATTAAACATGGGATGGACAATTATCCCATTCTGTTACACATGGTGTATATAATTATATATATATATATATATATATATATATATATATATATATATATATATATATATATATATTATTATTATTATTATTATTATTATTATTATTATTAGATCACAGTTTTCTTTTATGCACACAGAAGTTACCGTACATTGATATAGATGAATAAACATACGCAAGCAGTCTCTCTCACATATATTTAAACAAACGCCTACATCCAATTAGTCTGTCTCTCTATCTCTCTCTCTCTTTCAGATATAGAGAGAAAGATAGAAAGAGAGAGATAAAGAGAGAGACAAAGAGAGAGATAAGGAGAAAGAGAAAGAGAGAGGAAGAGAAAGATAGACAAAGATATAGAAAGAAAGAGAGATAAAGAAAGAGATATATAGAGATAAAATAGAAAGAGAGAAAGAGATAGATAGAGAAAAATAGAAAGAGAGAGAAAGAGAAGGCGAGAAAGAGAAACAGAGAGAGAAAGAGAGATGAAGAGAAAGAGAGAGAGACAAAGACAGATAAAGAGTGAGATAATGAGAGAGAGAAAGAGATAAACAGAGAGCGAAATAGAGAAAGAGATGAAGAGAGCAAAAGAAAGAGGAAGAGAGAGAAAGAGAAAGAATGAGAGAATGAGAAAGAGAGAGAGAAAGAAAGAAAAAGGGAGAGAGAAAGAGAGAGAGAAAGAGATAGATAGAGAAAGAGAGAATGAGAAAGAGAAAAAGAGAGAGAGAATGAAACAGAAAGAGAAACAGATGTAGAATTATATTACCCCCACTACACATTACAAGGTCTCACATTCATATTAGCACTTTGCTCCATCCATACGGCTTATGGCCATATAACGTTGAAACACCGCTTCTCGTGCGAGCAGCCAAGTTAAGCAACGTCGAACCAGGTCAGTATGTAGAAGGGTGACCACTTGGGATTACCAGATGCTGTAAGCTTGGATGTGTGGGTGGAGTAATGGATAACGAGTCGGAATTTGAAAACGATCAGCCGAGTTCCAAATCTAGTCAGGTTCGTTATTTTCATTTAAGCACAAATACCCTTGGGAAAGACATGAATCCCCCTTATCTCCCCCAGCTAGGGGTTAATTAGTAGAACTTGTATCAGTAGATCATTATTATATACAAGCAAATTCTTACAAGCTAAAAAAAAACCTGGCTTTAAATAACCTGCAAATGTTTGATATAACCGTAAAAAGAAAAATCAGACTATCAATCCAGGCATTCACCAACAATCTCTAATCCATACTCAATCTGCCTCTGTCATTTACACTCAAGCACCTCTCGCACACATAGAAGCAATCTCTCCCTCTGTTACACTTTTAAATATATGTTAATTTTTTTATTTAATCGATAGGCTGAGAGAATTTTCGCGTATATTTTTTTCACGTGTTTTTGATCGGTACTTCTGAAAATACAGCGAGTGATAATTCAGTCTTTATATTTATCGAAAATTCCGTGACTTCAAGACAATGTTTCCCAGAGTCCTGCCAGGTGTGGAAGGGTTTGAAAAAAAAAATATTATCGCAACCAACCAACCAACCAACATTTTCTGTGCGAAGCTGACAAAATATTTTTACCTGAATCATTTCAAAAACAAAACAATGGAATTATTTTTCCTCATAACAAATGGGGATTCTCTTGAAAAATACCATTTTCTTTGCTTTCATGTTGTTTTTCTTTACAACTTTTTTTTTTTTTTTAGTCTCTTTAGAAAATTTTCCAATTTCTGTAGTTTTGGGATTTGGGGCAATTGTTTTTTTTTCTGATTCTTTTGGTCGGTGGGGAACTACAACAAAAGCTATTTAAACGTGATTAATTCAGCTGAAGATGAAAATTATTTTGGTCGAATTATGTGCTTACTTGTTCCTTGTCTATCTACTATCTTTCCCTTTGATATTTCAACAATATATATATATATATATATATATATATATATATATATATATATATATATATATATATGAAATATATAAAATTTATTCATATTGTCCTTTTACAGATATATTCTATCTGAACATTTTTGCACAAACACACACATAAACAAAACATGTTGCGATGTTTAAATTGTCGCTATTTTATTTATTTTTAATTTCGCTCATGCGCGTTGTTTGTTTTGGATTTGGTCCGCTGTACAATATCCTAGGGTCAGTTGGGCTCCGTCTGTTAGATAAAGAGCACAATGATACAATTTACTCCGCCAGAAATTTGGAAATGACATGCTGTACTGCTTGGCATTCGCGCCGGAAACTCCAATATGAACATTTCAGAGTGTTTGGGTGTCAATCTGAGAAACTTGCTGAGTATTCGAAAAGAGTCGGATGAGTCTAATTGTGATTACGAAGATAAGGCAGCTCCGAAAATTCACTCTTATTGTTCTGATAAGAAAAGAACTCCAGAATTTGTTGGTGAGAGCTTCAGACTCAACACAGAAGCCTACAAGTGCCTTGTGGAGGTAATATGCTGCCCTGAATCAAGAAGATGTCAAGACAGTGCGGCGGTTTCTGAAATAGTTCGATGAGTCTAATGGTGATTACGAAGGTGTTTGATGGTCACGTTATGCCTTCATTCATCTCCACATAGGGCCTTAAACTAAACATGGAGGCCTACATTTAGTGCTTTGAGGGGGGTAGTGCTGCTCTGTGTCAAGTGGGTGGATGCTGGAAGATCCTATGTGTGTCAACAGGACTCTGCATCATGCCACACAAGCAGGGGAATCTAGTCACGGCTGCCAGACAATTTCTGCAACCTCATCACCATTTACATCTGGCCACCTAACTCCCCAGACTATCTCCTTGATTATTATAAGATCATAAAAACGGAATACAGAAAACTACACAAAGAAATTAGGAACAAATACAAGCAGGCTAAAGAGGAATGGCTCAAAGAAAAATGTGCAGAAATAGAAAGAATGAGTATCTTAGATAAATGTTCATCTGCGTAGAATAGAAAAGAACTAACAGAAGAAAAGACAACAAGCTGCATAAAATCCAAAGACAGAACGCTGATATTAGAGAAAGAGAAAATACTTCAGCTCTGGAACGAATATATCGGTGGACTCTTCCACGATAAAAGAGAACAACTGGCAATGCACAGAAATATCGACGGACCAGAAATATTAAAAAAAAAAAAAAAAAAAAAAACGATGTAGAAGCTGCACTGGTTAAATTGAACAGAAACAAAGCGGCAGGGCCAGGCAGAATTGTAGTAGAAATGCTGGTAGCCTTAAACGACTTCTGCATAGACAAGATTACAGAAATAATAAATGAAATCTACAAAAGTGAGGATATGCCGGAAGATCTAAGCAGATCTATTTTCATAACACTTCCTAAGAAATCAGACACAAACGAATGGGAACTCCACTGAACAATCAGGCTAATGAGCCATATAACAAAACTCATCATTCGAATTCTGATGAATAGAGTACGCAGCAGAATCAGACTAGAGATAGGACAAAAACAGTGCGGGTTCGTCAAAGACACCGGAACAGTGAACACGATATTTATGCTCAGAATATTACCAGAAAGTGTAATACAAATGCATAAGAACGTATACCTTTGTTTTATGGACTACGCAACGATAAATTATTTTATATAAGAGATGCGTTAGTCATTTTGTTAGCTTTTAAAATGTAGGAAGTATTTCTGCCGCACCATGCATTAATAGTAAAAACTGGCCAAGTTGGGTAGGTTTTAGAATAGGATATTTTATACCTCGGGTTACGAAGTAAACTAGCCAAAACGATACTGGTTTACGGCCACGCCACGTTGAAACAGCGGTTCCCGTACGATTACTAAAGTTAAGCAACGTTCAGTCTGTTCAGTAACTAGATGAGTGATCGCTTGGGAATTCCAGAAGCGGTAATCTTGGATGTAAGGGGCGTGTAATGGATAATGGCTCGAAATTGTTAATAGGAGTAGTACCGAGATCCAATTCCGGTTGGGTTCATGCAAATACAATATGGTGCCACCTCTTCTCCGTCCCCCCATGAGTTTTAGTTATACAAGTCTTATTTGTATCACTGAAAACATTATTATCTCTAAAAAATGAATTCTTACAATCTAAAAACATCTTCTGGCTTTAAATATCTCGCAAACGATTGATAAGCCTCTCAAATAATAGTCTCCTATCAGTGTTTGTATTGGAAATAGTTTTTCAATATCTAATAAGCGATTTTTTTTCAAAATTTAATAACTGGAGGTAGGAATAAGGGGGTGATGTTGAAATACGCGAAGGGTTGGAATAAGCGGGGAGACTGGAATAAGCACGGATGGTAGAAAATCTAATAAGCAGGTAGGAGTTAGGATTGGTCTAAAGTGAAGTCAAATTAGTCGAGAATTGCATTTATTTGAAAGAGAGGATTGTATGTAAACATTATTTAACACGTTGACCTCTAAAGGTCAATTACGAAATCTGACTTCAAATGCCAAATTTATAATGGGTAAGCTAACAGATGCGATGCGTATTGCTTTGTAACAGGAAGAATTTGCGTCTGCGTGTAAGGACACATTTGGAAACAAATCTAATTATTCTTTTTTCAAGAATTATTTGATAATTTTATTAAGAATAACAATTATTTGATAATTATATTAAAATAGGAATTATTTAATAATTGTATTAATTGTATAAAAAATATTTGATAATTGTATTAGAAATAGGAATTATTTGATAATTGTATTAAATGTATAAAAATTATTTGATAATTGTATTAGAAATAGGAATTATTTGATAATTGTATTAATTGTATGAAAATTATATGACAATTGTATTAGAAATAAGAATTACTTGATAATTGTAGTAAGAATAAGAATTATCTGATAATTGTATAACGAATTAGAATTATTTGATAATTGTATTAAGAATAATTCTGAAAATAAAATGAAACCTACTTTTGTATATTTGAATTTTTCAAAGTTACAAATTCATTTTTTTATACTAGCCATTTAATTCAATTTTACGAAATAAAAAAAATGACTTTTTTCATTTTCCCCCTATAGATGACAGAGAAAACACTCAAGACGTTGTATAACACGTACATTAAAAACTAAATAATATATCTATAATGATTTCAATATGGTGTTTGAAAACCTCACGGTATTAAAGCCTTGACAATTTCCCAAAATACAAACGGGAGACAAAAGTTAAAAACTAATTATTAAAGTTAATGAATTTAATACATTGACTTCCAAGGGTCAACTACGAAATCTGACTGCAATCGCCAATTTATAAGAGCCAAATTACATTATTCATAGAGTCCTTTAAATCGGTAACATGCCATTCAATGTTTGTAAAACCACTAAGACGCAAAGGGTCACAGAGTGTGGAAGAAGAATGAGCGGGAAGTTAAAGGAGAGATCAGGAGGACAGTAGATAACGAATAACTTTGCATTTAAATATTTGAAGATTATAGTTAACTGGAAAGCATGGGGCCCGGAAGGGAGTTCCACATGTGAGAAGTGCGAGAAAAGAAACTGTAAGTATCTAGCCAGCTCAACTGTAAACTGGTGAGCTTCAACTGAAGTCTTAACATTGTTTTCACACTAAAACTATCACTCAGAATAAACTCGATGTTGCTGACTATGGATTAAAAAGTATCAAAAATTGCCAAGGACGAGATGACTCGTAGTTAGCGACATAATAAAAATGAATTATGTCGTGGTGGGTACTCGATATGTTAATAAAACTTTTGTTCCATATCAGTATGTTTAGCGCAGATTTTACGAAGCCTTTTTTCTAATATCCGCCATTTTTCATTACTGATATTCATGTTCTGTTTTTATATATATATGCATTTACTCCCGTCTCAATAGTAAATCCGGCATCGCTGACAAAACTGACCTAGTCCTAGGTCTCGAAAAAGACCTCTAATCTATGGTTAACTGGGGCAGAAAATAGCTTGTAAACTTTAATGCCTCCAAAACGAAACTGCTCTCATTTACCCTCATAGAAAACCCTCCCTGCTTCACATCAAGATGTATGATTCCCAACTCTATGAGAGCGCTTCTCAGCGCCTTCATGGTCTCACGCTGTTCACTGACCTGAATTGGAACAACTACATTGAATCTATAGCTTCACCTACCGCAAGGAAAGTTGGTTCTCTGTGTCGCGCCAGAAGGTTTTTTCTCGCCATCCTTTAAATCTATAAATCAACCATTCGTCCTTTTATGGAATACTGCTGCCATATATGGTCTGGTGCTCCCACTGTTCATCTCGATCCTAATCTGGCTCCTCGTCTACAGTCACTTTCTCACAGACGTGCTGTGGCCTCCCTCTGTCTTTTCTACAAGAATTTTCATGGCAACTGCTCTGACGAACTACTTTCAGTGGTTCCCAAACAGCATGAATTTAAGCGTGCTACTAGGTTAGCATCTCGGTTCCACCCTTTCACTGTCGAAACGGTTAAATGCAGCCATCTCTTCTACTCCAACAGCTTCGTATCTCGCACTTCCTGACAGTGGAACTCCCTTCCTCTTACTTGCTCCGCTGATAGCTATAATCTTCAAATGTAATTTCAGTGTTATATACCGTACCTATGAACACTAACGGATATGTCCTAATCCTCATCAATACGTTGGACACTATTGTAAGTGGGGGTAATATGATGTCTAAGTAGTTCACCACTAGTAGTGGTTTACCTAATAAACGCCGCTGGCGAGTATTGTATTTTGTTGATATTATGAAGATTATTATTTCATTTCCAACCTCCGTTTTGGTTATTCCTCATTAAGTAACCTTTTCTATCAGTCAATCGAAATCTTCTGATTCTTTGACCTTTGATCCATGTCCTTCTTTTTATCCTCTTCCCAAACACTCCTCTTTACTCTCACCCTTGCGTACTAGTGGCGCACTAGTGTTGCTCCCGCCTTGCTTGGGGTGATTTGATTAAATAAAATGAAATGATAGCGCCAAGGTATGATTAATGTCAAAGTTTCATTCTTGATAAGCACTTGTATTCTGTCCAGAAATCTCGCAATCTTCTTCACTTTCTGGCTGTCGTAAACATCTGCAAGTGTTTCCCGTCATCAAAATTGGCCCGGTTGGTTGGGGTTCAGGTTCGACTTCATGCAACAAATAATATTAATTTTGCTTTTTACACTACTTACATTGTTCAGACATTGTTATATTTACGACGTTTCGACCGTTGTACGCTTCAGCCTTCTTCAGGCGATATTTGTTGAACTGAACCCTTTATTCAGTCCACAGGGGTAGACTGTTCTAGTTCCACGTGTCATGTCTTTCCTGGATGTCTCAGTTTCAGGTATCTTCCTTTAGTAACTCAACCAAGTTTTTGTCCACTTCTGCTGTTACCAGGTATTGAACTCACAACTCTTTGTGTCAAGTCAATAGAATACTTCAACTAACGCTTTTATTCACTGGGCCATGTGTTCTTGGGGAGATATCCAGAAAAGGCATGGCATGTGGAACTAGAACAATCTATCCTGTGGATAGGTTCGATTCGAAATTTTAGCAAATATCACCTGAAGAAGGAGCGTACAACGGCCGAAACGTAGTGAATATGAGAATAAATATGAGGATAACAGTTCAGACAATATAAATAGTGACGATACATCATCTCAGAAATATAGACAGATGTTAATTTTATTTGTTACTATTCATGCTGTTTCTCTTGATACTGAGCGCTTTAATTAGAGAGACTGCTCGCCTTAAATGCGTTATCCTCTAGAAATACACTGGCCGACAGTTATTTTTTCTGGCAAAACAAAATATTTGTCACATATATCAGTAATTTAGTGAATAAATGGAAAGATATCTAGGTAACTACACATTTTTTTTTTTGCCAGAATCTATTCTACATAACGCCTTACCATTGTTCCTTCCTTTGATTGTTACTGTTACATTTGGCCTTATCCTTCTGCTTATATCTTTAGAAATTCTAAATAAAATCTAATGAAGAATCTGCAATGTTTTTGGTGTAGACCTGGCATCTCGGCTTCAGTCACTTTCCCACCCCCATAATGTAGCTTCCCGGTGTATTTTCTATAAATCCTTTCATTGTAATTTTTTTCTGATGAACTTTCGTCTCTTGTACCAAGACTTTATGAATTTGAGCGCAGTACTAGATTGGCGGTAAGGTCTCGTCATTTTACAGTATAAATTCCTAGAGGCAACCGTAAATGTTGTGTAGTTTACTGTATATAAAATTGTGATCATTGTAAATATTCATTGGAATTTCATTTTTTAAATGTTGTTATTTTTTTCCTCCTCCACAGACAAATCACCCAGGAACTAGTTAAAACTTTTTACAGTATTACGATGGCTGTAGTAAGAATGGAAAGTAAGAATGTGTGGCTTTGATGTAAGGAATACTGCAGTATATTTTGGTGTGTAATTATAAATAGCTAAGTTAAGACAAAACAGGTTGAAGACCATCCTAACTTTTAGCCTTTTAACCTTGTGCCATGTTTTTGCATTTTACAAAATAAATATTATTTACCTATACGGTACCTAGACTTTATAAATTTAAGCACAATACTAGATTGGTGGCAAAGTCTTATCATTTTACAAATGTAATGGCTAGATGTGGCCGTAAGTTTTATAATAACAGTTTCTTCTATCGCACTTCTCGATTGTGGAACTCTTTCGACTTTGATCTTTAAAAATTTAAATGTAATACCAATCGTTATATTTTGTCTTCCTAATTCTTGTTCTTTTATTGTTCTCTTTCCTTAAAAATAGTTTTTTATGTTCTATAACGCTCAGTAACTCTTTGCACCCTAGTGGCTTTATTACGTTTGATCTTGAAAAATTTAAATGTAATGTCAATCATTATGATCTGTTTTCTTAATTCTTGTTCTTTTATTGTCCTCTCTCCTTAATAGTAGTTTTTCTCATATTCTCTAGCACTCAGTAACCCCTTGCGTGTTGGTGGCTTTATTGCCTTTGATTTTCAAAAATTTAAATCCAATGTCAATCGTTATCATCTGTCTTCTTAATTCTTGTTCTTTTATTGTTCTCTCTCCTTATAGTGCATTTTTTATGATATCTTTCTAACACTGAGTAAACCCCTTGCAAATTAGTGGCTTTATTGCCTTGCTTACAGGCGGTATAATTAAAACACACACACACACACACACATATATATATATATATATATATTAGGTTGGTGCAAAAATAATGACGTCATAATGTCGTTCTTTGACGTTAAAAAATACGTCATAAAACGACATTATTTTTGCACCAACCTAATATATATATATATATTACGAAATGGACAAAGTCCGACAATTTATTTATTAAAGACATTTTTATGCTTAACGTTCTTTTTATAGATACAAGTATTTAAGTAAATGCTCTGTTTATAATAAACAGTATTAAATAACACATTTACCGGTCTGAATGTCCGAGAAATTTTCATAGAGAATATTCGTCCTGGGACAAGATTCGAACCTGCATCCAAGACGGAACCGTCATTTACGCTGACGTGCCTAACCGATTCGGCCACCAAGGATTGTTCGGTAGACAAGGTAGAATTTACTGTTTATTTATATTTATATATATATATATATATATATATATATATATATATATATATATATATATATATATATATATATATATATATATATATATATATATATATATAATGGGTAATTGAATGACAAAATATAAAATATAAAAAGAACTATATAACACATTTCGACTTTTAATGTCCTTCATCAGACTAAATGTCGAAGTTTCACACACGTCAAGCATTCTGTAGATGAGTACAACATCCTTGTTTAGTCCGTTGTCACAAATTCCTGTAAGGGCTATAGGGTTTCCTGTTGTCACGATTGGCCATGCTGGTTCGCCTTCAGCTAAATCTAAACCGCAAATTTAAGGGTTCACTTTTCTTCAATAGCAAATTTCTCATAAGAGCATGCCTTCAATTGTTCTTTTTCTCGGTCTCATCTTTTAAACTATTATTTCTTGAATAACTAGGAAAGTCTTTCAGTTCAGTTATGTGCCATGCGTGATACACGCTTAGGCGATCATGTATCTTTCGATACATGACTGACGAAGCAGATTTTTTTTACCCGCAGCGGTTTGCAATTTCTTTCTGCGGTAGACAAGTAGTCATCCAAGGCTATAGAACCCAGACTGTGCTGCTATTTACCCATAGCTGGGGGAGAAGAAGAGGATTCATATCTTTCCCACGGGTATTAATACGTAAGTGAATGTAATGGATTCGACTGGAATTTGAACTCGGCTCTCCAATTCCTCAATCCGAGCCGCTATCCATGACTCCACAGTATGGCTAACATATCATTTTGTGGTGATTTGAATTCATTTTTAGTATTGAATGAATTATAATTTTTATGATGTCTTTAGAATCTCAGACCAATTTTCTTGGAACGAAAAATTTCAACAGGAATTAATTAGAGCAGTAGGGTTAGAATAAGAATAAAGGGGGTCAGAATTTTTTTTTAAGTGCGATGAGGTGGATGATGTTTGCAGACATGAGAGACAATTTGGTTTTATGAACTTTGACAAAGAGGTCTTGCAATGTCAACATAATCAGAAAAAATGGTAGGTCTTGTGCTCAGTCTGAGAAAAAAAATGTATTTTTTACTTAACATCAGGAAGAGACAGTTGAAATTACTAGGGGACATGATGAAGAATGAGGGCTCGGAAAATTTGACACACACAAGGCATATTAAAGGCATGAAGGATAGATCAAAACAGCGAATAGCCTACCTAACAAGCATATATAAATGATTGGCACAAGAGGAGTGACAGCAAAAAGACATCTTTCTGGGAGCTACGAAGAACAGACATTTTTACATCCATGAACCTCCACGGTCTGAAGGGACGCGGCACATAGAAGAAGAAGAAGAAGAAGAAGAAGAAGAAGAAGAAAAAGAAGAAGATTTTAGTATAAGAGGGGGGAAGAAGAAAAACAGCAGCAACAACATTCTGATGTAGAAGAGGAAACAGACAAAGAAAAAGAACAACAATAGCAAGAATATTCTAGAAGAAGAAGAAGAAGAAAAAGAAGTTTTGAGTATAGCGGGAGGGGGAAGGAGAAGAACAGCAGCAACAATATTATATTGTAAAATATGAAGAGAAAAAAGACTAAAAAAAAAGAACAACAATAGCGACAATATTCTAGAAAACGAAGAAGAAAAAGAAAAAGGAGAAAAAGAAGAGGAAGAGAAAGAAGAAGAATATTTTAGTATAGGAGGAGGGGGAAGAAGAAGAACAGCAGCAAAAAATATTCTAGAAGAAGAGGAAGAAAAAGATGAAGAAGAAGAAAAAGACGAGGAAGAAAAAGAAGAGGGAGAGGAAGAAGATTCTAGTCTAGGAGTAAGGGAAAGAAGAACAGCAGAAACAAAGTTCTAAAAGAAGAAGAAGACGAAGAAGACGAAGAAGAAGACGAAGAAGACGAAGAAGACGAAGAAGACGAAGAAGAAGAAGAAGTTTATCTCGTAAAATTTACGCTTTTCAAACCATATAAAAATAAATAATTTGTTGTCGAACTTCCTAAAAAAAAAAGAAAAACAACTCCCGTCCTCAGAACATCAGGTCACATATCAGGTGCCCGGCCATCAGGTCAAGCCGGATAGACAAGTGGCTTCGGACTCGGCCATGTTGACTTCATTTATTACCTGTTCTTTTGACGGCATTTTACACCTGATGTCCAGGTAGGATTAGCTATACGTTTTGACGCCATTCAGCTAAATACGTGAGCCTGGGTTTGAGAACACCTCAAAGCTGTTACTATCCATCCCTAATCTTTGACTGCGGCGACAGGGGTGACTTATTTTAGAAATTATCTTTTCGGCGTACTTAAATGAAATGCACACAGTTACTTAGAAAAAAATCAGGTTAGTCAAATTCTTGTTTGTAATAAACGGCCTTGAGACGAACATGTTTGAAGGAAATCAACTTTCTAATTAAGAAACAAGACAGAATATTTTAAAGCTGCCTACATTTTAGCAACAACATCAGTAAGTTTTGCTAATATTTCGATGTGTATTCACATCATCCACAGGAAATATTAATTTTTCGGTTTTTCTCGCATAATCCCCCAAAATTAATATTTTTCAATATTTATTCATATAATAAATAAATGCTTATGTTTGGTTGTACAATCAAATCATAACAAAGAAATATTAATATTTCAATGTTTATTCATATAATAAATAAATGTTTATATTTAATTGTTCTATCAAATCATCACACAGAAATATTAATGTTTCAATGTTTATTCACATGATAACAAATAAATATTCATATTGGGTTGTTCTGTCTAATCATCACAAGGACCTATTAATATATATATATATATATATATATATATATATATATATATATATATATATATATATATAGGGTGTACCAAAATAATGTACACACTCTTTGAATCGTTATAACTTATTCAATTTATGTAATTTGACTTGTAAATAAGATTAATACAAGAGAATGAATACACATTTAAAGAATTTGAGAGTAAAATATACAAAAAACATAGAAAATTAACTATAATAAGATAAAAGCTAATTGGTGCAATGAGAAAATGTTCATGTAATGATGAGTTCAAATCAAGTGCCCAAAATGGTTGCCGTTCTGTGTAATACACTTTTCATATCTTGAAGAAATAGACCTGCGAATGTCCAGTATCATTTCCTCTGGTATTTGAGCACATTTTTCTTCAATTGCTACTCTCATTTCAGCAAGTGTTTCAGGTTTCCTGCTGTAAACTTTGTCTTTTAGAGACCCCCACAAAAAGAAATCCAAGAGATCCAATTTGGTGATCTAGGTGGGTTTTCAATGGTCCCTCTTCTTCCAATCCATCTGTTTTGCATATTTTCAGCCATATAAGTTCACACATCACAGCAATGTATTATTAACTATTAATATTTAAAGAGTGTATACATTATTTTGGGAGAACCTGCATATATATATATATATATATATATATATATATATATATATATATATATATATATATATATATATATATAGTGTGTGTGTGTGTGAGAGAGAGGAACACATAGATAGAGGCAGAGATAGATGAGGCTCACACTGAAAGACAGATAATGAAATCACTGAGATAGATAGATAATGAACACAGTTAGATAGATAGATAGATAGATAGATAGATAGATAATGAACTCAATTATATATATATATATATATATATATATATATATATAGATAGATAGATAAATAGATAATGAACACAATTAGATAGATAGATAGATAGATAATGAACTCAATTAGATATATATATATATATATATATATATATATATATATAGATAGATAGATAGATAGATAGATAGATAGTAACAAATGTCTTTACAGACTGAACCAGCGGCCTATATAGTAGTCTTAATAAAAGACCAGTACAGGAACGAGTCATCAAAAACAAAGTAAATAGTACGGTGCCGATCATCAGCTTTTGATCTCAACTATTTTACAGAAAGAGTGAATCTTCTCTGCCAATGTAAATCAAACACACCATTTTAGGTTGGGGTGAGCATAGGAAACTAAATCATAAACAATTTAATTGCAAGGCAGGGAGAAATGAAAAATATTCGGAACAGTAGGGACCAACCGCATACCTAAAGTGATAAGCAAGAAGAATAGTGGTTATCTCCAACCTACATGCCAAGTCTCTTTGGGCAATCATGGCTCTCCACAACATCCTATCTCTTCTAGCTGTTAGTAATTTTTACTGTTTTGTCATCCCTCCGACTCCTGGATAGGCCACAATCCATTCACATAAGCTGGCCAGTTTGGCGGTCTTCTTCCTCTCCATGTCTCGTTGGTCTTTAATATATCCTGTGTCAAATTTTTCAAGCCTTTTGTATTTGATTGGAAAGCAGAATTAATATTCTCTCCGGGGCTGTTGCTTTAACTGACGCAATACATTTAGCCATAAAATCGTATCTTCCCAATATCTGCTACGAGTAAAATCGTAAGGTATACTAGCATATCTATCCATGCCAGTACAGTAATTGTGAATTTAAAACGAAACCCAGCCTGAGTTGGGGAGTTTCAGGATACGTTGCTCTAGACGTAGACATTTATGTTAATCTTGCTGTTGTAGCGTATTTTGGGTGTGGGTTATCATGGCTCTTCTCGTCTTAAAATGAAGAAAACAGAATTATCCACTAATCAAAGAAAAAAGTCTTATTGGGCCCCTAGACATGGGATAAAGATAATGGTCATTGATTACTCTGTCGTACGTTCTAGGCTCAGGGGGTGGGGTGACTGATAATTGTTCAAGAAAACTATGGCGGAGGGTGTTTATTTCTCTTCCATAATATTTCTTGAATATTCAGGGCGGTAGACGAAAATAAATAAATATATCGTTTTATGAATATTTTTTTTTTTTAAGCATTTCACCCCAAGCAAGATCAGATAGAAGTGATAGAAGAAAGGATGAGGAGGAGGGTAATAGATACATCAAGGCAACTGGAGATGTCGATTGACATTACACTTGATGAGGCGTCTACTCAAATATGGGTATACACTAACTGTCGGATTAACAAAAAATCCATAACTTCTTTATATATATATCTGAAATTTAAAATTGTTCTTTTCATACAGATTTTATGCATATATATATATATATATATATATATATATATATATATATATATATATATATATATATATATATATATGCAGCAATCCTTCTTTCATGGACATTTCATTGAATACGACAGACAAGGTGCTTTTGTTTAGTTTTTTATACAATTTCTCATGCGATCTAATAGTATATTTTTTCTTTTCGGATGATAAATTATACAAAAATGTCAGAATGTATTTTTTTAATTCGTATGCTTTCGGCTATGTATTTAGCCATATTCATGGATGAAATATTTTAACTTTTAATGAAGAAATAACACTTTCAACACTCAGCCATTTTGTTTCAACACTTCTTCTCAAGTGATGGTGTTGATTGTAGAACCTAGATTATACATTCAACGCCATCACTTGATAAGACACCAGAAGTGTTAAAACAAAATGGCTATTTTTGTAGTGATTTTATAACATTTTTTGTTATAATTTTCGAATAAATCATTATATTTGCTCTACTCTGTATTGAGCACTCTTTTAAGATTAGTATTTGTTGGTTATTGGAATTTATTCCATATACACGAATTCTATATTTGGATATTTGGATATATATATATATATATATATATATATATATATATATATATATATATATATATATATATATATATATATATATATATATATATATATATATATAAAAAGACATTTTCATGTTTATACATCCTTTTTATAGATAAAAAATATTTAAGTAAATGTTCTGTTTTATAATGAACAGTATTAATAACATTTACCGGTCTGTATGTCCGAGAAATTTTCATGGAAAATATTCGTCCTCCGATAGGAATCGAAACTGTATCCTATACGGAACCGTCATTTTACCTGACGTGCCTTATGCGATCGAGCCACGGAGGATCGTTCGATTAGTGGCTCAATCTATATTACATATATATATATATATATATGCATATAATGTAACTGTATGTATAATGCGTAAGATAGATCCTGGCGAGAAAGTATTGTCCAGCACCACGCAGTTAACTTTCTTCCCAGCAGACCTGGCTATGGATTCAATGCCTTACCACTTCATGTCAGCCCAGTAAGAAGCAACGAGTCACTCTCTGGAGGTTAGCATCAGCCATTCTTACATGGCTTGAATGTCATTGCCACGTATGGCCCGGTGCTCTTACTGTATATTTAGAGATATTTGATAAAATCCAAAGAAGATTCAGCATTATTATTGTCCTACATCTGGCATCTCGGCGTCAGTAACATTTACCCCTGCGCTATGTAAATTCCCAGTATCTTTTCTGTAAAATACTTCTATGGTAATTGTTTGGGTGAGCTCTTTGCCATGAGACCAAGACTTTATAAATTTAAGATGATGATGTTTTGCAGCTATGATAAAAACAAGTGTTGTGATGCTGGTAATATTTGCATAACATTTTATTTGTGTCGTAATAAACATGGTTTTTGCATGCTACGTTTCGGAATCTATATATGCGTGTGTGTCAGCGTATGTTACATTTCGTAAAATGTGTGTGAGATTGTGTGTATATGTGTGTGTTCATGAGTGCGTAGGTATGTGCCTGTGTCTGTGACTGCACGATTGTCTGTGTAAATGGTATAGGAATCTATTTTTGTCTTGATAGGAGGATATTTACAAATATGATCAGACTAAGAGATATATTTAGATAGATAATGAAGTGACTGTCATAGATAGATAGATAGATAGATAGATAGATAGATAGATAGATAGATAGATTGACTGATTGATTGATAGATAAATATATAACGAACAGACTGAGATAGATAGATAGATAGATAGATAGATAGATAGATAGATAGGAGCAGTTTTTGAGAGATACATATTATGATAGATATGGTCAAACTGGTATATAGAGAGATAAACAGATGAACAGACTGAGATAGATATGATCATATTAGGAACCATAGACAGATATATATGATCACAGTGAGATAGATAGATAGATAGATAGATAGATAATGATCACAGTGTAAACGATAGAAATATATCACAATGGGATAGATAGATAGATAGATAGATAGATAGATAGATAGATAGATATGATCAGAGTGGGATGGATGGATGGATAGATAGATAGATACATAGATACATAGATATCATCACAGTGAGATAGATAGATAGATAGATAGATAGATAGATAGATATGATCAGAGTGGGATGGATGGATGGATAGATAGATAGATACATAGATACATAGATATCATCACAGTGAGATAGATAGATAGATAGATAGATAGATAGATAGATAGATATGATCAGAGTGGGATGGATGGATGGATAGATAGATAGATACATAGATACATAGATATCCTCACAGTGAGATAGATAGATAGATAGATAGATAGATAGATAGATAGATAGATAGATAGATAGAACATAGGCGATCCCGAGGTGCGTCTTGAATGAAGCTGGTCGACACCGGAAAATCGGAAATCCATTTCTTCTCCCTTCCCATCGTCCACTTCCTTTTCATCAGTCATTTCTGCCTTGATGTCCAGTACATATTTTTTTTTACCAGTGGAATTCCTTCCACCCGTCTCTTTGGGTTCCCCGATGAGACTTACAGTCCATCTGCACATTCCTGTTTTTGCATGGCTTCTCTGTCACACGCAGATTTAAAAAAAGGAATAAAAAGAAATATCCTTCACCTCAATATTTTAACGATAATGATGTCCGCATGTCTTACACTGGAAAGGAAAAATTTAGCAAACAATGGAGACTACTCAAGAACACGAATCTATGTTCAGTGAGGATTTGAGGTTTGTAGGTTTGGATATTACGGAGCATGAACTGAATTCTGTGTCCGGAATATTGGATTAAAGACATCCACTTATGCGTAAACTGATTTAGATGATTCATTAATTACCGTATTTTTCGGCTTACAAGATGCACTTTTTTCCTAAAAAGTACCCTGTAAAATACCTGTGCGACTTCCAAGTCGAATGTAAGCTTGGACGGTCAAGTCATTGGCTTGACTGATAAGGACATGGATTTGTATGTTGAGTCATTACACTATAATGTTAACCATCTAATTCTGCCTTTTATATGATGTAACCTCAGTAATTAGTTCCTACAAGTATTTCCAAGACTATAAACCTTCCTGGAGCCGAGCCACAAACTTAAACATGCTCAGTTTTCTAGCTGCGGCCAGATCCTTTCTGCTTTTGACAAGTATGTCATTGCCATACAAACAAACTCGGACGAATGATTAATATAAACAATAAGTGACGCCAATATATGAGGGAGGCATGGTGAATGTGTTGTATGAAAATGACTTTTTTTCCCTTAGAATTTTCTTTCCGATATCAGGATGAGTCTTCCAAGCCGTGGCGTCTTGTAAGCCGGTAATTCTTTTAAAAAGAGACAGGGAGAGTTTACTTCACTTTGTTTTTCTTTTCTTTTCATTGTTTATTCATCGATTGGGTGATTTGTGTGATCGAATTGAAATATAGGATAAAAGTGTCAATTTAGAGTTGAGTAGTGTCTTAGACATCAGAACGATCGTTACTTACCAGTACAAGATGAGAATGTCACTATATTTGCTACGAAAACAGTCGCTGCGTTCTTTTTCCTTTTTAACAGAAGAGCGTAGACGCCGTTGAACCGGATGTACATCGTGATTAGACACTGAAGGAGTTCTTTCGTAGCAGTGGGTTAGGGGAGCGTTCTGTTAAAGGAAGGGTTGTAGCTGACGATTGGTATAAGAGTCGCTACCTGATCAGTATCGATTAGGTCACTGTGAACAAGGACAATGTTGCAAGATCTCTAATGATCCACAACTAAGAACCTCACTGATGACGAGTGCCAGAGAATCTGAGAGACGTAGTACATGAATATGATTTCCAAACCAAATTTTTGATGAAATAAAATATAACTATAAAACTACTGATAATATACAACACAACTGGACTCTACTTTCAACAATGCGAATGTATAATTACTCTCCAAGCTTAGTAAGAAAAATCGTAATGAAAACGATCATAAATGAAAATGACAAGTTCATCATTAATTAATCATAGCTAAGGATCGTAAGCTCATGAAGGATCCATATATATATATATATATATATATATATATATATATATTACAGGATCAATTTCCAACTTATTCAAGATGATATTCGTCCTCTCTAACGTTCTAACTTTCTGTCCTGGAGTAACAAGTTGCCTCAAACGTTTCACGTACGATTTCATTTTCAAGTCTTTTTTTGACTGCTTTTTGGACTGTCATGGTTGAAACTCCTCTCTCAAATGCTAAAGGTCTTATGGATTGAATTGGATGTTTTCTAATTGATCTCTTTAGCTCTAAATTAACATGACCTCTCTTCCTGTTGTGACCTCCTTATGCAGCTTTAATCTTTACTGTTACTTTTTTTTTAAAAGTTATCACCGTTCTCTTGATGGTTCTCGAATGGACTTTGAAGATGGAAGCCAGAGGATAATGTTGGTACAATTACTGAAGGCCTGAATGCGCTTTTTCCTCTCACCATTGCCCAATTAGGAAGACATAGTGGGGCTGGCATAAAACTATTTTAACCTGTGCTTTTTCTAACTGTATAACTCAAAGGGATTTTTAGTGATTCTTACGACAAATGGTGTCAAGATGGTTTAACATAGTATCTGAAAACCTGGTAAAAAGAAAATCAGTTAGTTTAGTGGTTTTTAGATAGATTATTACAAGTTTCACGATTTGGACAATTTCGCTGTTACACCTGGTATATATATATATATATATATATATATATATATATATATGAATGATAAAAATTTGGTTTTGAGATATGCTATATTTATGGGTGAGATTGTACTATATGAGTAATAGAGCGAATGTATATATAAAATATATATTATAAAGGTGTACAGGATCTGTTTCCTGGTTGAACCCAATTTGGTCGCCATCGGACCGTGCTAAAGAATGAATCACACACACACACACACACACACACGTATTTTAATATATTTTTTCGGACATTCACGCCGGTAAATGTAATACTTTTTTATTATATACAGAGCAATAAACAGAAAATATAATAAAATAACTGTCAAACTTAATCCATTTCATAGCACTCACACACACACACTCATATATATATATATATATATATATATATATATATATATATATATATATATATATATATATATGATAGAAATCAAGGAGGATTTGAGATAATTAAGTAATTCATCGAGTCTAGAAGAAACCTCCACAGAATGCAGAAAGCACTGGACGGCCGTTTCGTCTTATAGTTGGGGCTCATCAGCAGTGTGTATCCACTACCGAAAATTGAAACCCTTCCTTCGTGATGGTAGTCTTGGCTCTCGGAGGCACAGTCCTATGGGTAAAGGGACCTGGATGAGTTCCACCACGGAATATGTGAACGAGCGTCGCAATATCGAGTCTTATCCGCTACCTCTTCGTCACCGACGCCCGTTAGTACAGTTGGTATGACGTTTGCCAGATAACGTAACTGTCTGGGTTTCAATTCTCGGTAGTGGATGCGCACTTCTGATGAGTCCCAAATATAGGACAAAACGGCCGTCCAGTGCTTTCTGCATTCTGTTGAGGTTTATTCTAGACTCAATTAATTTATATATATATAATCCGAATTTTAAATTCTGTGGAAATCATCTAAGTCATGTTATTCTCTTAATTGGATCCATTTCACCTTCAGATAAATATATATAACAAAAAAATTAATTAAGAAATAAGAAAAGAAGAGGTTGCAGATAAATAGTGCATTGAACAGTAAATACAACAGAAATGTGTTACACAACTTTCCTAAGTCGTGTGTGTCGGTTGACCAAAGTTCATTCTATATCACGACGGTACATGTGGCACAAGGCCGAGTTTAACGTGGGTCATCCGAGCCCGTTGGAAGTCATCCTTCGTAGTACCTGTTTTTAAGAAACCAGGAGAACCTACTAACTCTCCTCTCTCCTAACATTTTTCGGCAAAGTATCCGAGACTTTAACCAAAGCTGAAGGGCTTAAGCATCTTACATTTCATGACCTACTCGCTGACAAACAATATGGGTCCCGTTTTGCCAGGTCTACCGCTGATGTGCTAATGGCCATCACTTAATATGCATATCACGCTCTTGTTAATAACTGCAAAGCTCGTATTGTGGCTCTAGATATCTGGAAGCCGTTTGACAAAATTTTGACACACTGGTCTTCTACGTAATCTCCAGGGCTACGATATTTCACGACGATTGTTTGATATAATCCTATCGTTCATATCAATCGTGAAATGACGTTCGTTTTGAACGGATTCGCCTCAAGGTCCTTTCACACGAACGCGGGTACCCCCGCCCAAGGCTCTATCCTCGGTCCAACGCTGTTTCTGATCTTGATCAATGAACCTCTTGACGTCATCAGTTCCTTAGTAGGCAATTATGTAGATGACACTACCATTTACTCCTGTCTCAATAGCAAATCCATCAAAGCTGACAAAGTTAACCTTGAAAAGGACCTCCAATCAGTGGTTAACTGGAGCAGGAATCGACTTATAAATTTTAATGCCTCCAAAAAAGTAATTGCTCTCATTTGACCACCATAGAGAAACTTTCCTAACCGTCATCTAGATGCTAAACACCTGCATCTTCTTGGCCTCTTTTTTTCAACTGACTTGAAGTGAGACAACTACATCGAATCAATATCTGCATCTACTGCAAGGAAATTTGGGTCACTGTGTCGTGCCAGAAGGTTTTTCTTGTCAGAATCCATCTTGTAAATTTACAAATCTATCATGCGCCCGTGCACTGACGACTGTTGCCATATCTGGTGCTCCTGCTATTCGTTTTTTGGTTCTTGATAAAATCCAAAGGCATCTCGACTTAAGTCACTTTCTCGACGACGTGACGTGATTAACTTCTTTCTTTCCTACAAATATTTTCATGGTTACTGCGCTGATGTTTTTTTTTTCCTGGTGCCCCGACTACATGAATTTAAGTGCAGTACTAGATTGGCATCTAGGTCCCACCCATTTACTATTGAAATAGTTAAATGTAACTGTCACTTTTACTCAGTTTCTTTTATCGCACTTCCTGCCTGTGGAACTGTCTTTCTTGCTTCTTCAAAATCTTCAACGTCAGTTGTCATCTATCTTCTTAAATCTTGTTCAGCTTTTATCCTTTCCTTAGTCCCCGCTATGCCCAGTCTTTTCTCTCACTTTTCATTACACGTAACCCCTTACGTACTAATGCCATTTCCGGTTTGCTTGAAGTGAAATGATTAATATTTTACACACACACGCACGGACGCGCGCGCACACACACACATATATATATATATTACAGCGATAAAGCAAAAATTACCTCAACATAGGGATATATATATATATATATATATATATATATATATATATATATATATATATATATATATATATATAAGTAGTAATCCGTTGGTATAATCCAGGTGGGTCCTATTAACACAACATAGATTTTGAAATATGTTTAAACTGACTCACAAAAGAGCACTCCATGTTTATTTTCATTAATCAGAGAAAATTTTCTTTATAATTGGAATTAAGATACCTTTAGTGAATGACCATTTTCAACTACGAATTTTAATTTTAAAATCCGAAGGACTTTTCAAATTGTTTATTGTATCCGTTTGTAGTGGGCCCACTACAAACGGATACCTATATCATGCTTAAACATATACTTAAGCATGAAAACTATACTTAAACATGAAAACAATAAACAAAAACTAAAAATTATTGATGATATATACATAAAACTGTTGAAACCTAACCTGAACAAAATAAACTATGTACTCTCCACAAATATCCTTAAATGCCTATAATTTATAACAGAAGCCATTGGTTTGTACCAACGGCTTCCCATACTTGATACTTCTTGTTTATCACTCTCGCGTGGTCATGTGTGACGTCACGAGTTGCGACGCGATTTTCGCTTCCGCGTCTCATATATACGGGTTTGTCGTTACTTGGAAATTTTCATGCGGCAAGGGCGGACTATCATTGTGGTTTCGTCTGTGTTTTGTTTGATTTATTGAAATTGTCATCTTTGATAATGGCTCATATAAGCCGAAAGCTTAGATTGGATTTAAACATGTATCAATATGGTATTTTCCTTTTGTCTTTCAACGATAATGTTATTAAGCTTATCAGAGAATATGAAAGGGAGTTACTTAAAATAAATCGACAAAACTTGTCTATATTATTTAATGAAACATGCATTAATGAAAAATTGCTGCCTAAATATACACAATATATATATACACACAATATATATATATATATATATATATATATATATATATATATATATATATAGTTTTAAGTTATTCTCTATTGATAGGTAAATTTACCCAATGTTAGGGTTGTGCGTATTTAAATGGACGGAGTTGTTGCAACCTAGGGAAGGTGACTGAATAGATTAATCAAGCGAAGGTTGGTAATGAACGATAATACTTAGGATAAGAACAACACATATAAGATTCACCAGCGGCGCGTAAAAAAAGAAGTCACCTGCGAGTGAGTCAAGTGAATTCCACAATGAACTTCCAACTGCTGGATATCTATCAACCACCCAAAGCGGTTAGATGTGGCACAAAGCCGAATTTAACGTGGGGTATTCGAGTTTGTAGACTCGTCCAAAAATTCCCCGTAGACCCTGTATAAAACGGGGTCAGGTAGCTGTTTCCCGCGCGAGATGAGACTCTGCCAATAGACATGGCTTCGTCTGGGGATCCTCTCTGCCCGTGAGTAGAGAGTATGACCAGCACAGCTGGAGACGAATCTCCAACTGCAGGATCTCTACCAACCGCCCCACGCGGTCAGATGTGGGGCAAGGCCAAATTTAATGTGGGGTATTCGAGTCCGTAGGCTCGGCCATAATTTCCCCGTAGAACTCGTATAAAACGAGGTCGGGTAGCTGTTTCCCGAGACGAGACTGTACCCTTCGACATAGCTTCGACTGTGGATCCACTCTGCCCGGAGGCAGAGAGTTTAACCAGCATAGCTGGAGATGAATCACCAACTTGAGACCAACATACAGCATTTACTACCGTATTTATGTGAATAGAGACATAACCATTATTGTCCGTAGGTATGCTATAACATTAATACTCTCTTTCCAGTCTTGATAGAGATTAAAATGCCTTCGCTGCCTTTTGGGCTATGCATTGTTTTATACAATACAACCCCTTTCCCCGTAGTTGAAATATCGCTAAACTATCACTATTTCATTCCTAATTTCATGACAAATGTTTAGTAGACCTCCATTTCTTAGTATCACCAGTCCAAACATCCAGAGCTCAGAACCGATTTTTTCATTCCTTTCATATTCCATTAGTAACGAGTAAGTTCCACTTAGGCAGCTTCTTCCCAAAAACCTATTACTTTTTGGAAAAGACTCCCGAAAGCATGCTTTGCCGACCCCTACGGTTTTAACATTTTCATGTCAAGGGTCAACCGTTATCCATCCTAAATATCCTCATGATATACGATTCTTAGTTTCTCCTGTTACGCTCTTATAACAACTTAATTCCGTAATCCTCTATATTGAGTGGTTCTCGGGCCTTTTATTTTTTGAACAATAAACATGCATAGGAATAGATAGTTTCGCCAATCGTCCGGTTCTCTACTGTCTTTTGATCAGGAGTAGAGGTTTATCCTTTTTTCTGTTTAGGATTGAATTTCCGGTTTATTCTAAATTCTGCTTCAACTCTATACTTCTAACTTCTCCGCCTAAACTCTGAAATGTATGCTATTATTGCTTTTACGGTTCATTGTAAAGTATTTTCCTACTGGATGTGAAAAAATTGTAGCCCCCACCAGCGCGTCTTAGTGGCGTTATTGCCTTACTTCGGGTGAATTGATCTTTACGCGCGCTTAGATTTCAAGTACAGGATCGTTTCTGTACAGCTATTACAAATTGCAACCCCTTATCAGTCCATTAATAATATTTTCTTCCAGATGAAAAAAATCCGCTAAAGAAGTTCACTCTAAGAATTGTGTGATACCATACAAAATCCCGATAGGCAATTGACGTAAAAACACAAAACTAAGCGATGAAAAAAAGTCATTTTGACGTGCCTGGGAAATCCTAAAAGACACAATTCAAGACCAACGTCCGTCACGCCCCCCCCCCTCTACGTACTGTCGAAGAAAGAAAAATCAAAAACACGTTTACCTGATATGAGAAGTAAGAATACATCGGCTGACCATCGCTAGATTTGCCACGTGGCAAATTAAAAAAAAATGACAGATTTCTTCTTCTTTTTGTTTTTCTTCTTTTTGTTTTTCTTCTTTTTGTTTTTCTTCTTCTTTTTGTTTTTCTTCTTCTTCTTTTGATCTTTGAGTTTCTTCTATCTTCTTCTTCTTCTTCTTCTTCTTCTTCTTCTTCTTCTTCTTCTTTGGATTTTTATTTGTCTGCTTCGATTCATCCATCCGTTTCTTTCTCTTCTTTTTTTTTCTTCTTCTTCTTCTTTTGATATTTGAGTTTCTTCTTCTTCTTCTTCTTCTTGATCTGGTTCTACTTCTTCGTCGTCTTCTTCTTCTTCGTCTTCTTCGTCTTCATTTTCTTCTACTTTTTCTTCGTCTTCTTTGTCTTCGTCTTCTTCAACTTCATCATCATCCTCTTCTTCTTCTTCTTTTGATATTTGAGTTTCTTCCTCTTCTTCTTCTTCTTCTTGATCTGGTTCTACTTCTTCGTCGTCTTCTTCTTCTTCGTCTTCTTCGTCTTCTACTTTTTCTTCGTCTTCTTTGTCTTCGTCTTCTTCAACTTCATCATCATCCTCTTCTTCTTCTTCTTTTGATATTTGAGTTTCTTCTTCTTCTTCTTCTTGATCTGGTTCTACTTCTTCGTCGTCTTCTTCTTCTTCGTCTTCTTCGTCTTCTTTTTCTTCTACTTTTTCTTCGTCTTCTTTGTCTTTGTCTTCTTCAACTTCATCATCATCCTCTTCTTCTTCTTCTTTTGATATTTGAGTTTCTTCTTCTTCTTCTTCTTGATCTGGTTCTTCTTCTTCGTCGTCTTCTTCTTCTTCGTCTTCTTCGTCTTCTACTTTTTCTTCGTCTTCTTTGTCTTCGTCTTCTTCAACTTCATCATCATCCTCTTCTTCTTCTTCTTTTGATTTTTGTGTTTCTGCTTCGTTTCATCCATCCGTTTCTTCCTCTTCTTCTTCTTTTTCCTCTTCTTCTTTTGATATTTGAGTTTCTTTCATCTTCTTCTTCTTCTTCTTCTTCTTCTTCTTCTTCTTCTTCAATGTGCCCTGACCTTTTTGGGGCATTCATTGTTCATGGCTCTCCACGATTCCATGTCCTTTATAGATTTTATTAAGTTTGATCTTTTTGCCATCTCTCCCAAATCTTGCTCCGCCATTTATTCACTAAGCTCTCTAGGTAGGATCAGCGTTGCTTTCCTCTGTCCCCCTTAGCTTCAATCAGTCCTGTGAGTATCATATTTTCCAAGCCCTCTTTCCTGATTATATACTCCAGAAATTTCTGCTGTTTGCATATTTAACATCCAGAAGGGATGTTAAATATGTGTCCATTTCGTTGATATTTCTCTAAACCTTCGTTGATATTCACATTCTCAGCATCCTT
>OZ010602.1:88077496-88114996 GCA_963932145.1 Acanthosepion lycidas | reverse complement strand
TGTATCTATCTATCTCATGCGGTTGTTATCTATCTATCTATGTATCTATCTATCTCATGCGGTTGTTATCTATCTATCTATCTATCTATCTATCTCATGCGGTTGTTATCTATCTATCTATCTATCTATCTCATGTGGTTGTTATCTATCTATCTATCTATCTATCTATCTATCTATGTATCTATCTATCTCATGCGGTTGTTATCTATCTATCTATCTATCTCATGTGGGTGTTATCTATCTATCTATCTATCTATCTATGTATCTATCTATCTCATGCGGTTGTTATCTATCTATCTATCTATCTCATGTGGGTGTTATCTATCTATCTATCTATCTATCTATGTATCTATCTATCTCATGCGGTTGTTATCTATCTATCTATGTATCTATCTATCTCATGCGGTTGTTATCTATCTATCTATCTATCTATCTATCTCATGCGGTTGTTATCTATCTATCTATCTATCTATCTCATGCGGTTGTTATCTATCTATCTATCTATCTATCTATCTATCTCATGCGGTTGTTATCTATCTATCTATCTATCTATCTATCTATCTATCTATCTATCTATCTATCTATCTATCTATCTATCTATCTATCTATCTATCTATCTATCTATCTATGTATCTATCTATCTCATGCGGTTGTTATCTATCTATCTATCTATCTCATGTGGGTGTTATCTATCTATCTATCTATCTATCTATGTATCTATCTATCTCATGCGGTTGTTATCTATCTATCTATGTATCTATCTATCTCATGCGGTTGTTATCTATCTATCTATCTATCTATCTATCTCATGCGGTTGTTATCTATCTATCTATCTATCTATCTCATGTGGTTGTTATCTATCTATCTATCTATCTCATGTGGTTGTTATCTATCTATCTATCTATCTATCTATCTATCTATCTCATGTGGTTCATCGCACGCTCCCTGCTCTCTCTCTCTCTCTCTCTCTCTCTCTCTCTCTCTATTTATTTATATCTATTTCGTTGTATTGATACAGATCTTTCTATATTTCAGTATAAGCCTTATCTATCTCTCCACCTATATGTATCTGGTGATACATATAGGTGGTGATCTCTCTCTCTTTCTCTCTCGATATATATATATATATATATATATATACACACAGATATATGAATCTGTATGTCTGTGTAGGTGCATGCGAATAGACGATGGGATTGTGTGGGATGGGCGAACCAGTCAGAGACGACCCTAACCACCGGTGTCTTAACTTCCTGGACACGTGACCAAGCCCTCACGGACCGCTTATGTCTGGATTTAAAAATGGGGAAAAAACGAAAATTCTTTTGAAAAAAGATTAGAGAGGCAGAGAAAGAGATAGAGAGATAGTGAAACAAATATATATCAAACAAGAGAAAAATGTCTTCGATTAATTTGGTCTGCAGACAGAAAACCGAAAAAGACACAAGCAATGCAGGAGTGTTGGAATTTAGACGGAATATTCGTCGAAAAATGGACGACAAATGTCGCGAATGGCGGGAAACATTTTCTTTCCTTTTACCTTTTATTTAATATTATTTTTTTTTATTCTCTTTCTTGCTATTTTTTTCTTAGATTTCTTTGTCTCTCCCATTCATATAATGTTAGTTTTTTTGTTGTTCTCCTCCTCCTTCAAATATATATTTTTTTTTCAGCGTCTCTCCTCGTTTTTGGATCCCCAATCACCAGTTTCTTTCTTCCTCTTTCCATTTTTCTAATGTCATTGCTCCAAACCCACAGCGCATGCGCAGACGCCTGACAGTGAGACGTGTGTACTTCCGGAGAATGCCACAAAATTCCGGAAGTGGAATTTGGCTCTCGCCCTAACTTCCTCCCGTTCGCCACCCACCGCCGCCGTCTCTCTTTCCACCACCTCCGCCCGTCCCCTGCGTTGCGCGCGCGTGTGCTAGAGAATTCTTTTCTGAAGGAAGGGACATTACGCATTTTGTTTAAAAGGAAGAGGAACGAGAAAGAAAATGTCTGGAAAAGAAGACATTTAAAAAGACGAGCCAGGCGAAGATAGAAGAAATCGATAAAGTGAATAAGAAAAACATTCCACGGTGGTGGTATGTGGGGGGGAGTAAATGAACCCTTTTTTTTGTTTCTTGCCTTGGTTCTTTCTCACACTTGCTCACTCTCTCTTTACCTCTTTCTCTCTCTCTCTCTCACACACACAGGAACGCACGCAAAACCATACACACATATCACATGTTCAACACATTGACATCAAGATAGCACACAGTCATTTAGACGCACTTAAACACATACAAACACAAACACATATACACTATTTGATATAGACATGCACTCATATACACAACTTCAAATATACATGTAAAACACAAACTTTATATATTATACAAACACAAGTACATACAGACACATTCTCGCGCTGGAACAAACACACACACACACACACACATATATATATATATATATATATATATATGCACGTTTTGTACATTACTTTAAACGTTATATATTTACACTAACACAAATTCATATCCACATACACAGAACAACTTTACATACATGTATATACACGCATATATATATATATATATATATATATATATATATATATATATATATATACACACACATTTTGTACATTACTTATAAGCGTTATATCTTTACACTAACACATATTCATACCCATATACACCGACCAACGTTACATATATGTATATACACGTATATATATATATATATATATATATATATCAGCCGACGCGTGTAGTCCTCTGAGGGACTATATCAAAGCAAATGTGCTTCACAGGTCGAAAGGCGTCAGATAAGATAAGTTTTTCTTTTATCTTTATTCATATTGTCCTTTTACAGATATATTCTGTCTGAAATTTGAACACACACACAAACATACGTACATTCATATATACATACATACATATATATATATATATATATATATATATATATATATATATATATATATATATATATATATAAATATATATATATATACGCACATACACATACGTACACACAAACACACACACACACACACACACATATATATATATATATATATATATATGTTTATATGAGTATGATAAAAATATACATATTAAACCCAACTTGCACGTACCTATTTCTTTCTCGGGTGTTATATATACCTTGCTCAATGTTATGTAATGTGACATAGCTATTAAATATACATATTAAGTATATATACAATTACCTACTAAGTATACATACAATGACTATACATAACACGCAACGTCGATAAAACAGAGTTCCTTGCAATCTTCAGGTGCTGTATACAGACTGGTCGTTATGAAATTTACGCTCTTATTGTTATAATTTTAAATTGTGTGTTAAAACCTGTTTATCTGTTTAACATGTGCAGTTGTGAATAAACTGAGAAGTGTTTCGTTCTCTGAGGGTCTTTATCAAGGCAAACGCTAGCCTTGATAAATTCCCTCAGAGAACGAAACGCGTCGGCTAACATAAATTTTCCTTTTATCATTATTCATATTGTCATTTTTCCATGGTGTATCAAAAATATTTTTACGAACTTTGGAAGCGGATTTCTCACACCAAAACAAGGGCAAAAGTTCATATAAACATATGTCCACAAATCCTTCCTTTTTCAGTTATGAAATTTAAAGAAAGTTTATAGTAGATGTTGTATTCATTTGTAGACGATGTTACATTTGTCAATCGTGTACATTTGTGTCTAGTCTGTCTTCAACGTTTAACGGCAGCCAAGTTATCTAACTTTTGCTACTTATTATTGTCGCGTTGTCGAGACAGTAACCATGTCACCAGAAACTATGGATCGAAGAAGACCGAGATCCGCTCTTGCGCCTGACCACGAAGTACACACTCTACAGGTTGTCTGACACGATCCAGGTATCAACAGACGTCAAGTATCCCTAGTATGTTTTACATTTCATAGTACCGCATGGAGGGTACTTCAAGAGCAGCTGCTGTATCAGTATCATTTGCAACATGTGCAGGGTCGCTCACCACTTTTGCCGATGGTTTATTGCACAGACTACCGATCCGTTGTTTGTCCTTTCAATTTCAGTTTAAGCATGCGTCATCATTTGAAAGAGAGGGAATAACAAATTTACACAACCAGCATTTGTGGCCGGATCGGAATCCGCATTGTACAATACAAGATAGCATCAGTTTACGATTAATGTTTGCCCTGGAATTGTAGGTGACTGTCTGGTAAGACCATATGTTCCCGCAGTACGTCTTATAGGAGCTGCCTACTGGGACTTTATTTCGAACACACTTCCAGACCTGATAGAGGATTTGTTATTCAGATGACGGTCGTCTTCGAGTATAGAATCCAGAGGTTAGCAGTGAATATTTCGGAGACAGTAGGAAAGCGTAGTTCAGATTAGCAGTGGATATCGCAGCAAAGTAGCAGAGCGTAGTACTTTCTTCTGTTCATCTTCGCCTGACAAGTTGGCACTAGTCATTCGGGGAGGGTAAACAAAAATGGCCGCCTTTATATACGACGGATTGAATGTTCTACGTCTTCTGATTGGTTAACCTTCTATTGGCATTTGGACTAACTCACTAGTTACGTATATATATAAACAAAAAACTGTAATAGGATTTACCAGCCTATTTTAGTCACATTGTCCGCGAGGCACTGGCTGTTATCTACCATGAAAGATGGATAGGTAGAGGAAGACCGGTTCCATAGAACTGCACTTCCTCCGACTTCAATTTTTGGATTTTTATCTCTGGGGCTACCGAAAACAATTAGTTTATGCAGCAAACATTAATAATGCAGAGACGTCTAATTAACGTGTTAAAAAGGCCTGCGAAAATATTGGACACGGTGTGTGAGTATTTGAAAGGGTCCGCCAGTCAATGATCCGACGGTTGTATATGTATGTAGTCGCAAGCGGAGGACGATTTGATCATATGTTATGAGTTTCTGTGTTGAAATACAACGATGGCCTTTTGGACAAATGTTTATGTAGACATTTTACACTGGTTTGATGTCAGGTACCCACCTCCAAAATTTGTAAAATTATTTTTGACACACCCTCTATATGGGTGTTTACGTATCTGTAGAAATTTCAGATATGACTAAATATATCTGTAAAAGGACAATATAAATAAATAGGTTTCTTGTGGTTTGTATATATATATATATATATATATATATATATATATATATATATATATATATATTAATAATTTCATCCCAAACAAGACGGGAATGTCACTAGCACGCAGGGGTTAAATGAGTTAATGCAAGAGAAAAGACTAAGTATGGGGGGGGGCGAGGAAAGGTTAAAAGCTGAACGGGGTTCAAGAAGATAAAAAAATGGCGATTGACGTTGCACTTATAATTTTGAAGATTGTTCTTATCAGTAAAGCACGAAAACAGAAGGGAGTTCCACAGGCGGGAAGTGCGAGAAAAGAAACTGTTGGAGTAAAAGTGGTGGTAACATTTAACTACTTCAAAAGTAAAAGGGTGGGACCTAAATGCCAGTCTAGTAGCACGCTTAAATTCTTGTAGTCCGCGCGGCGAAATAAAGTTCGTCAGGACAGTTGCAATGAAAATATCTGTAGAAAAGACTCGCCATGTGAGTGAGAAAGTGACTGAAGTCAAGATGCCAAGAGAATGCCGAGAATGTTGAAGATCCTTCTTTGGATTTTGTCACTGACATGAGTAGCAGTAACTCCTCCTCCCTTTAGGTTCTTTTTTTTTCTTTCTTCACCTCTGATTTGGCCAGGTAGCGAACTCACAAGTCTCACGTCACTTTTGGATTACTTCAACCACTAGGCAATGTGCGCTTGCTGATTTACCCGAAGAATTTTTAGTACAATATTTGGGCACAGCATAATATTAGGCCGTTCTGAAAATATAACCGTTTTTATATTAAAACTTTTTGTGTTCTAATATATATATATATATATATATATATATATATATATATATATATATATATATATATATATATATATATATATCATTATAATAGTTGTAGAAATGTATATTCCTAACGATTTATGTATCTTCTTTATTAATTTTATATCAATCTTTTTCAGAATTCTCTTCTCAAATACTTGACGCACTTTGTGTTTACACTGGAAAATAGTATTGGGTTGTTCGGGAAATATTGTCCTATTTTAGAATAAAGGTTTAGTTTCAAACTATATTATAATACAAATAGTTGCACAGAAATCTATGACACGTTCTTAAGGATTAAACTGTCCTCTTTGTTAATTTTATCTCAATCGCCTCCAGGATCCTGTTCTCAAATACCTGAATCACCCTAGAAAATAGTATTTGGTTGTTCGGAAAATAATGTCCGATTGTAGAATAAGCCTTCTAATATGTCCCGGAAAGGGATATATTTGTTCGAAATTAGCGAAGTGGTTGTTCACTCCTGTAACCAAGTAGAACAATCTAGCAGGTAACCGTAATGGACTGGTCCTCGTCGTAGTGGTAGGCAATAGGCGAAGACAATAGGTGTCAGCAATAGGCGTAGTCCATGTACCTCCACATCAGTCTGTATTTATGGCTGACACCAGCCAATCATATTACTGTAAGGGGGAACCCAGGCGTATGCATATTACATCACCTTATTGACTTCTGATATATTATTATCATAGTTGCACAAAACATATATGACTCATTCGTAAGGATTAAAGTGTCCTCTTTGTTAATTTTATATCAATCTCATTCAGAATTTATCTTTAATCATTCTATCCCCTACTTCTTGAACAGGAAAAAGAAGAGGTGCATTTAATTTTTTTACATGAATTCAAGCTTGATCATAATGTTCGTCAAACTACAACCAACATTAACAAAACATAGGGTGAAGAATCCACTTTTGATTGAAAAGTATAGTGCTGATTTGTGAAACTCCACAGTGGTGATACAAGTCTTGAAGATGAAGGTGGTAGAAGACGTCCATCTGCATTTGATATTCAACATCTGAAAGCACTACCATCTATATTTGATAATCAACAATAAAACTCATATCAAAGGGTCGGAGAAATGTCTCAGATAATGGGGTGCCAGTATTTCAACAATATCGGATTATCTCAAGAAATCTCAAGAAAGGTGAAGTAATTCGATAAATGGGTCCCACATATGAGTCAAAGAGTTCAATATTTTGTAGATTGTTCGATGATACATCTGCGAAACTCAAATGATCCATTGTGATGAGAAATGGATCCGTTATGACAGTCGTAAACGATTGGCTCAATGTCTTGATCATAACTTAAAACATTATATTTCCTTCATCTTGAACACGAAGGAGAAGGATCCTATTTTGATCGAACGGGTTACGCTTTCATTGAAGCGAACGGGTTACGCTTTCAGTAATGCGAACGGGTTATGCTTTCATTGATGCGACCGGGTTACGCTTTGAATAATGCGAACGGGTTAGGCTTTCAATGATGCGAACGAGTTACGCTTTCAATGATGCGACCGAATTACGCTTTCATTGATGCGAACGGGTTACGCTTTCAATGATGCGAACGAGTTACGCTTTCATTGATGCGACCGGGTTACGCTTTCAATAATGCGAACGGGTTACGCTTTCATTGATGCGACCGGGTTACGCTTTCATTGATGCGACCGGGTTACGCTTTCAATGATGCGAACGGGTTACGCTTTCATTGATGCGAACGAGTTACGCTTTCATTGATGCGACCGGGTTACGCTTTGAATAATGCGAACGGGTTAGGCTTTCAATGATGCGAACGATTTACGCTTTCATTGATGCGACCGAATTACGCTTTCATTGATGCGAACGGGTTACGCTTTCATTGATGCGACCGGATTACGCTTTCATTGATGCGACCGGGTTACGCTTTCAATGATGCGAACGGGTTACGCTTTCATTGATGCGAACGGGTTACGCTTTCACTGATGTGACCGGATTACGCTTTCATTGATGCGAACGGGTTACGCTTTCATTGATGCGACCGGGTTACGCTTTCAATAATGCGAACGGGTTACGCTTTCATTGATGCGACCGGGTTACGCTTTCATTGATGCGACCGGGTTACGCTTTCAATGATGCGAACGGGTTACGCTTTCATTGATGCGAACGAGTTACGCTTTCATTGATGCGACCGGGTTACGCTTTGAATAATGCGAACGGGTTAGGCTTTCAATGATGCGAACGATTTACGCTTTCATTGATGCGACCGAATTACGCTTTCATTGATGCGAACGGGTTACGCTTTCAATGATGCGAACGGGTTACGCTTTCATTGATGCGACCGGGTTACGCTTTCAATAATGCGAACGGGTTACGCTTTCATTGATGCGACCGGGTTACGCTTTCATTGATGCGACCGGGTTACGCTTTCAATGATGCGAACGGGTTACGCTTTCATTGATGCGAACGAGTTACGCTTTCATTGATGCGACCGGGTTACGCTTTCAATAATGCGACCGGGTTACGCTTTCATTGATGCGACCGGGTTACGCTTTCATTGATGCGACCGGGTTACGCTTTCAATGATGCGAACGGGTTACGCTTTCATTGATGCGAACGGGTTACGCTTTCACTGATGTGACCGGATTACACTTTCATTGATGCGAACGGGTTACGCTTTCATTGATGCGACCGGGTTACGCTTTCAATGATGCGAACGGGTTACGCTTTCATTGATGCGAACGGGTTTCGCTTTCAACATTGTAATTTTCATTCATATTTTTTCCTCTATTCTGTAGGGAGTCCTTAAAGTCCGGACACATGAAATCTTATTAAATATTTTTCTTATCTTCAGAGATTAAACATGGTTTTGTCAAAAGAAGAATGAATTGACTTCTTTTTACGGGGTCTGCTCAATGAAAATCACAGGTGCTAACCTCTTAATTGAATGTATAAAGAGTGAATGTGCTAAAATGAGCATTTATTGCTTCAACTTCACGTGAATCTTGCAAAGAGCATCAACCTTTTCATCGCAAATTGATAGAAATCATATTAAAGATATTTTACGTTAATCTCCCAGTTCAATAAAATGTTAAAAATTTCATTTCTTGAAAATATGCATTTTTGCATACGGTGCCCAGACATTAAAGACACCTTGTATATTGAAACATGTCTCTTAACAAAAATATAAGAGTATAGTTACTTTCGAAACACTCTCTATATATGAGTTCCACAAGAGGTTTGCAATGATCTTTGGTCCTAATAGACGTTCAAACCAAGGGACAAATTGACTGTAATATAATTCAGTAGAATCATGCCTCCTCACTCAGCAGAGAAAAATAAAATAGTCGATGTTTATATACTTGCAATAAAGAGTAAAGGCATGACAGTAAGAAACAAAGATTACTTTAATATGTTTATTAGCTGGTCTTTATTCAGACCGTTGTACTACTCGGCCTTTTTTAGGGGGTCAATTGTCACCTTCATGGAATTTTGAAGCGAACTCAAATCAACCGGAGTACTAATATTTCGGATCCCATGTGTCAACTTAACTCATTCAATCCCGACAGAGAGATTAATTTTAAGGCTCCAAAATTTCGTTAAGCAAGAGACACATAGACCAGTGCAGGGAAAACATATCTGGTTCACTGTTTACCGTGAGTTCAAATCCTGCGGCTGTCGTATTTCGAAAGTTATATACTCTGGTTCGGTGAGTATTAAATGATATGAATTATCCTTTATACACGAAAAGCGGGACTGAATGCAATTGAATAATTATTCAAAACTCAGTTTTTCATTAAATATATTTGAGGATTCAATTAATTCGTTCTTAGTTTGAATTGCATACTTGCCTCCGTTCACGAAATTAGATGTAAATGTTCATTTAGATTTTGAGCAGAGTTTATTATGAAAAGGCATTTTTCATTCTTATCCAAGAGGCTTTCGTAAGTAATGGAATATAGGCGGAAATATAATTGTATTGCTTAAAAATTTGACCAGATGAAAAGACTCTTTCCACAAATGTTCGTGAATGGTGATTTAATTTTTCTCTGCTCTTTTAATTCATTATTTATTTAATACAATTTGTCATGTAGCTGCATACATACATACATACATACATACATACATATATATATATATATATATATATATATATATATATATATATATATATATATATATAACCGAATACAGAGTTGATATAGATGGAATAAAATTCCAATAACCAAAATCAATATTTTTTAAAAAGTGCTCAATCAAAGTAGAGCGAATAATATTTATTTAAAAATTATGACACACGCATATTATAAGATCATTACAAAAGTAGCCATTTTGTTTCAACACTTCTGGTGTTTTGTCGAGATCAACACTTGACAAGATTCCAGAAATGTTGAAACAAAATGGCTACTTTTGTAATGATCTTATAATATGCCTGTGTCATAATTTTTAAATAAATATGTTATATATATATATATATATATATATATATATATATATATATATATATATATATATATATATATATATATACATACATATATATGAAAGATTGGAGATTTAATTAATTTCACATAGTAATTCATTGAGTCTAGAATAAGAAACATCAACAGAATGAAGAAAGCACTGGACGGGCGTTTCGACCTTTTTAGAACTCATCAGAAGTGCGCATCAACTACCGAGAATCGAATCCGGACCGTTCCGATACAAACGACATATATATATATATATATATATATATATATATATATATATATATATATATATATATACTTCAGTGAGATCTTCAATGAGTGTCACAGAATTGTGACAGTGTATCTGAGTAAATTTAATGAATGTCTGAAAAGTTACTTATTTCAAATTACGAAAAGGTAATAAATTTCTTCTTTTCCTAAAAAGGTGCAAATCCACTTCACACCTTTAAAGAAAAAAAAAACTACACAGAACAGAGATAATTTTTATGCACGCCGCTGAAACCAGTTAAACAGCGCGGGTGGGGGTTATAAAAAACAAGTTTCCTAAAAACTGTAAAAGACGAAGAAAGAATATCTTAACAAAAGGGAAAGAGAGAGAGAGACTAAGGACCAAAAGAGAAAAAGTGATCAAAAGCTTACCATGGCACAGTGGTTAACAAAAATATCTTCCAAACGAGCCTATTCTTCTGCAATGTGTCTTTAAAACGCTGGCGATTATGGCCCTCCACATCTTCCTATTATTCGTGGCTCTGAATAATTTTTGTCTCCTTACTATCGCTTCCAGTTTGCAAAACCGTTCACACAAGCTCCTGAGGTCGCTTTGTCTCTCTTGCTTTTAATAGGTCTTATGAGTGTCTAATTCTCCGAGCTCTCTTTCCTTATTAGGTAGCCGATAACTTTCAACAGTTTCTTTTCCAAATCTAAGTAGAAGTCTTCTTTTCTTTAAGAACTTTGTCGTTTCTCACATGCTCGTTTCAACAACATTCTCTATAACCTTATCTCCGCTCTTTCAAGTCTCCTCTTCATCTTGATTGATATTACGTTGAGGACTAGCACAATTTTCTTTGTTTCTTAGGAAATTTTCCTGTTTCTTAATATTTTGTTTAGCTTTGGAAAGACACCTTTCTCCATTTTAATATACCACTAGATTTCCGTGTCACGTTTTCTTAATGCTTTTCTTTACTGCCTTGTCTGGAAGATTTTCTGATGTTAGACGCTCACTCGTTGTAACTTTCGAAATTCTCGCTGGAGACGAGACTTTGTAAATGCAGGTTCTAGTAGTAGTAAAAACCTTCAAATATTACTCGCACAAATAATACTTGTTCAAATTGTAATCGTCGAATAGTAATTCGTATAATGATCAGTATAGAGAAACAGTATAGAGGATAGTATAGAGAAGGTATTTATTTTGTAATATTTACAAAATTGTGGCACGTGGTCGAATCGGGGGGATTAAGGGGGGTCTTCCTTAGTTATCCTAGTCCTAGTTCATTCGAATCACGACCTATTCATTCACTACAATAACTCATCCATCACCTCTCAATCCTGCATATACCACAATGCCGCATATTCACAGGGGATAGTATAAAGAATAGCGATCACTTAGACGTCACGCTAATTCCCATTTTTAAGTTTCCTTTACGGTCACGTGATCTACTTATTTAATAATGGAATCGTCCGTGTTTGCTCGCTGGTGATCTGTGTTCACACGACGGTGTCAGCAACGACACTTTATTCCTATGTAACAACATGCTAAACGGAAACTTCAAGTTTTAATTGAATCTTTTATTCCCACTACCAGGTATACAAAGAAATCCTCTGCATTCTTTCCTGATTGGATCCCTAAAATTACAATTGTTTCTTTCTAATTGTTAGCAGCATTTTCCTTTTGGTGTCGGTACAGATATGTAAATGACTGCCTAATTAACATAGCTAAGGCATTTACGATCACGTGATCTACTTATTTAATAATGAAATCGTCCGGGTTTGCTCACTGGTGACCCGTGTTCAAATTAAAGTATCGACAACGACACTTTATTCCTATACAACAGAAGTACCTGTAAGTTTTTCTGTGTCTACTATTAACACCATGTCTTTTGTTTTTACTATTGTTCATCGAATATAAATATTAAGTGCTAATCAAAGAAGAGTTTGAATGGGTTTTTTGTGAAAGTGTATGGTGGGGGGCAAATGTTGCATATTATGAAGGTATGTAGGATAGATAACGGTTGATACTAAAATTCTGTTAATCTGAGAATCATCCTCTCGAGAGACCGTTCCGCATTCCAAAAGATCTGAGAATTCAGAGTGATCGTTTTTTTTTAAAATCTCTGCCATAAGAAAACACATCCCTGATATAGGCACCAAATTCATAGCTACAACGATTCTGGGGGTCTTCGTTTTAGGGTAAGAGCCCGGAATTTTAAATTCCTGAAGGGAAGTACATTGGTTTGAGCCCGGGTTTGAACTTTTGAAGATGTAGGCGTAGAGGACCGTGGGATGAAGATATAAAGAACATACGTGGGTTAAAATTTCCTGCTAGCCGGTCCAGCTACATGAGAATGTTGGACTTTAATTAAACAAGACCGATAATTATATACAAACAAATATATGTATTAACAACAAGTTACAAGCACATAGACAGTTAATTTGAGTTTGTGTGGTGAATATTATGTGTGTGTATTGTGGTCAGCGTTCGTACGTACGTGTATTGGTATTGAAATTACCGTGTTCCCAGAATTTGGGAAACGCTGTATTGGTGACAGCTCACATATTGGTATTAGATGAAATGAAGAAAAAAGAGAGAGAATTACCTTACCTCAAAGGCCTGAGGAGAAAAGAGAGATCGAGGCAAAAGATCACTCAGTATTTATAGCGAGGGGAGAGAGCGACCCCTGGTGAAGGATTAAGGAACTAAGGAGCAGCTAACTCCAACATAGATTAACTTCAGGTTATTTGAACACGCAGACCACTTATGTTACTGTAGGAGATAGAGAACCTTCGGTTTACTTTCCAGATGGGTGATCTAGGAATGACTTTTCAGTCCGTGATAGTTTTGGTCATATTTTAGTATTTTACGAGGGCCTTTCCTTGCCTAGCTGCTACTCCCCTTGAGATCCCTGTAACAAATCTTACTGAGAACGAGGCCGTAAAAATGCACCTGATCATGGCATTTAGAGGGTTCGTCGGATACAACTGCGAGTTCCAAATCCCATTCACCAAATAGCAATACAATAACCCCTATATTACGCAAATGCTGATAGGATAGACACCTTCGGAGTTACAGTAATGTTCGAAACACTGGCTATCAGTCAATTAACACCAAAACTGCGTATTTCTTATGCTTTTCTAAGCGTATCTTAGATGAGGTACAAATCCAAATGCATGGGGTACCCAATGAGGATCAATCTTACTACTCAGTCCTAATTGATCTAGCCAGACAATCTTACGAACCATTAAACCATATTGAAATCCCTTTGCATATTTTTATATCGCTAAATTTGTACCTGTATAAATCTTCTTCTATGTGCTGCGTCTCTTCAAGATATAGGTGATCATGACTCTCCACAACTTCCAATTACTTGTGGCTCTTAGTAGTTTCCCCCTTTTGCTAAGATTCCAGAATACTCACTTCAGCCATCCATTCATAATAGTTCGTCAGGTATTGGAAACGAGGCCGCACAAAAATAATGCTATTTATTTGAACATAGATCGCCAGTGAGAAAACACAGGCGATCCCATTATTGAATAAATTAGACCACTTGACCATGGAGGAAAAGCATATATGTAGGAAGTAGCGTGACGTATAGATTGATCGCTATTCCTGTTCTATTCTCTGTTACTATACGGATCACCATTTCTAGTCTATACTATTTCTCTTTTTTATCCTCTATACTATTTCTCTTTTCTATACCCTATACTATTTCTCTTTTCGGATCAGTATACGGGTTACTATTCGAGCGAGTATTATCGAGCAAGTACCATTAGTCCTAGTGATATTCTAAAGTGTCTGACACCAGTATTTTTCAACGGCGTTACTATAAGTTGTATCTGCGATTATAAAGTGTCTACTACAACAAGCATTACAAAAGTGGCAACGAGTTTTCGTTGTATCACAAAACCTTCATGCTTGCATAGTGGATTCTCTTTTTTTCATTGGCCCCTAAATGCCTGGATACGTTTTCATGATCCTTCTCATTTATCACTATTCTTTATCTAAATCAGTAGCCTTAGTTTGCAGCAGTCTGTCTCTTCTGAATGTGTCTTTGGTAGACTTATGCAAGCCAAACTCAAACCATATAAAAGCATTGAAGTGTCTAATTGTTCTTGAATTTTTTCCCTCGTCGTTACCATATAATCTAAAATCGTTCATATTATTGGAAGCGCTCCTCTATCTGACGTACCCTGAATATACCCCGTATATAACCCTCCTTCTTCATTATATGTCCAAAGTATTTCAGCTGTATAAGTATTCTTTCTGTTGCCATTTTCTTTCAGATTTATTTCTTGCTTGCTCGCTCCGTCCATGGAATTTTCAGTATATGCTCTTTGTTCCTCGTTGGTACACACTGCCAGCGAAGCGGCCATGTTTACACAGTAACAGCAGCAAGAAAAGAGGCGCGATCAAGTTCAAACATCTTTCACGGGACCAGTGGCCCGGATTTAGGAATCGGAGAGCAGAGTTCGAATTCTAGTCGGATCCATTACATTTACTTACTGCTTCAAGTCTCTTCTTCATCTGTGAGAAGATTGTCCAGCATTTACTGCCATATAGGAGGACTGATATTATGTAACAGTTCAGTACTCTTTTCTTTGCTTCTTTTGCTTCAAGTCTCTTCTTCATCTGTGACGGGATTGTCCAGCATTCACAGCCATATAGGAGGACTGATATTACGTAACAGTTCAGTACTCTTTTCTTTGTTTCTGTTACTTCAAGTCTCTTCTTCATCTGTGAGGAGATTGTTCAGCATTGACTGCCATATAGGAGGACTGATATTACGTAACAGTTCAGTACTCTTTTTTTTGTTTCTGTTACTTCAAGTCTCTTCTTCATTTGTGAGGAGATTGTCCAACATTCAATGGCATATACTAAGACTGATATTACATAACTAAATGTTTGTGTTCCTTAATACTTTGCTTAGCTTTTGGAAGGCACCTTTGGCTATACAACCGCGCCTTCGGACTTCCGTGTCGTACTTTCTTTTACTTCCCAGATATTTAAATGTTTTTACTATTTGATTTTGCTATCTTTGATTTGTAATTTGCATTTTAGGCTATTACTTTTGTTAACACCCATGCTTTCCGTCTTCTTGCAACTGGTGTTTAGTCCTTTCTTCTTGCTTTCTTTCACTACATTCTGTAGGAACTCACTTAGTTTCTTTTCCGTGTCTGCTGCATATCACATGTTCTGTAGATTGTGGTCGCCAATATTGAATTCCCTACCTATGACGATGAACTACATATGGCAGCAATGTCTCTGATTAGGAGGTTCTGAGAATTGTTCTAATTCCGCTTGCCATGCCTCTTTTGCATATATCAGCATCAGTTAATTCCCTTTAGTAACCCGACTCCAATTTTTTGTTCCCTCTGCTGCGTCCATGATATATGACCCAGTGGATAAAAGCTTTTGTTGTGTAATTCAAAAGTGACATGACTCAAATTGTCGTGAGTTCAATACCTGGCAACAACAGAGGGAAAACGTTAGGAGAGTTGAGTTACTAAAGGGAATTAACTGATACTGAGATATAAAAAAAAAAGAAAAAAAAGAAAAAAGCATGCCACGTGGAACTAGAACACGCTACTGTCTTGGACTAAACTAAGAATTCGGTTCGAAATAACAACTCATGTAACCTGAAGAAGGTGGAGCAAAGAACGGTCGGGAATATTGCAATAAAGATGATCATAACAGTTAGAACGGTGTAAATAGTTACAAAAGCTTGTCTCAGAATATATATATATATATATATATATATATATATATATATATATATATATATATATGTATGTATTATCACTTAAAATTAATTTTAGTGGATAACCATATTTGAGTAGACGTTCAGTTTTTATTTTTAAACAGTATATTTATTATCGTTCACGGGCCTGAATATTCCATGTAGATGAAACGGTCTTGGCAATTTTGGGAGTGGCTGAGGAGCAGTTATTCCACTGCATGTACTGTCTTTATTTCTCTGGCTCAAAGTGATGAACCCAACACTCATCCTGGTTTAAGAGACGGTCAAATAAACTAGCCCAATCTTCTTCAAACAATGTCAGATTTCCTAGTGTTGGGATCAGCCTGGTGCGCTTTTCATCAGGTGTAAAAAGCCGTGGCAACCACCGAGCAGAAACATTCCTCATGACAAAATCATTGTGCAGAATGTTCTCAAATCTCTCACGGGATATGCTAATAACATTGGCTATTTGATTTATAGTCATTCGCCTATCGTGATCACCGTCTGGTGGACACAATCAATGTTTTCCTTTTTGGTGGCAGTGGCAGGACGTTCAGAACTACGGTCATCTTCAAAACTCTCCATTCCCTTCGTAAATGTATCTGTCCATTTTTACACCGTTGATAAACCTGGATCGTCATCAACATATGTACCAAACACGCCAGCATGAAAGTCCTTGGATACAAAACCCTTTTTCTGTAGGCACTTGAAAACACCGCAATGCCAAGTTTTGTCCATTTTCAAGAGGATTCAAAAGCAGTTATATTTGAAGTCTGAAGTTATTAATAAGAAGAGTTGAAATGAATGCATGGAATATTTTACAGCTCAAGCATCACTCCTTCATAGTCAGCCTGTGAACTTTTCAGCCCACTCTTGTGCCTGAAAAGAAACAATGCAGTTATTTATAAGGAGAGTTGAAATGAATGCACACAAGATTTCACAGCTCTAGCATCACTCCTTCATAGTCAGCCTATGAACTTTTCAGATTACGCTAGTATCTTCGTCTCGAGTTAGGCTCTAGCTGTGAAACTTTCTCTAAGGATCGAACTCGCTCCAGTAGTACCTGGAGTTTACCCGTTACTGTTTCCATATCGATTCACTCAATACTAGTTTGACATAAGGCCATTGTAATATAGTGAGGACTGACCTAACTTCACTAGTGAATTAATATGCTAAATGAATTTCCTACCTAACGCTCTACAGTAGGCAGCTACATGATTTGTTCGTAGTATCAGAATGATTCTAAACGAAGACATGATCATCATTCGTGTGATTCTGAATTTGATGTTTTCTCACAAAGTAGAGATAAGAAAAAAGCCTCCAAGAGGTGACCATATACTCGATGCCATTAGATTTCAATTATAAAAAAATGATTACTCCGCTGCGGTTGGAAAGACTTTTCTAAAGTGTTGCCTTCGATGGGTGTAATTTACTTGTTAATTTTTTTATGATCTTTTTATTTTCGTAACGCAGGGGAGGGGTGGCGCTGTGAACCCGGCTGAGGGTGTAGAAGGAAAACGAGATTAAAGAGAAAAGAAGAACAAAATGAAGATAAAAAGGTGGTAGGAATTGAGAAGAAATAGCAATATAGAAGAAGAAGAAGAAGAAGAAGAAGAAGAAGAAGAAGAAGAAGAAGAAGAAGAAGAAGAAGATTTTATTGAAGAGGGTGGGGAGAAGAAAAACAGCAGCAACAACATTCTGTTGTAGAAGAGGAAACAGACAAAGAAAAAGAACAACAATAGCAAGAATATTCTAGAAGAAGAAGAAGAAAAAAAAGAAGTTTTGAGTATAGCGGGAGGGGGAAGGAGAAGAACAGCAGCAACAATATTATATTGTAAAAGATGAAGAGAAAAAGACTAAGAAAAAAGAACAACAATAGCGACAATATTCTAGAAAACGAAGAAGAAAACGAAGAAGAAAACGAAGAAGAAAAAGAAGAGGAAGAGAAAGAAGAAGAATATTTTAGTATAGGAGCAGCAACAATATTCTAGAAGAAGAGGAAGAAGATGAAGAGGAAGAAGAAAAAAAAAACGAGGAAGAAGAAGAAGAGGAAGAAGAAGAAGATTCTATTATAGGACGAGGAAGAAGAATAGCAGTAAGAATATTCTATTGTAGATGAAGAAAAGAAAAAAGAACAGGAATAGCACCAATATTCTAGAAGAAGAAGAAGAAGAAAGAAGATGATGCTGTTTAGTTCGTTGGTTGCTTAATCTTGTTAAGCCGTACATCATTTATGGGGTATCCAAAACTGTATTGCAGTTAAATTTTCAATAAAATTCTTTTACTGGTATTTTTATTATAAAAATGTATTTTCATATTTTTATTCTGTCTTTATTTTTTTATTAGTTCACTGTTTTCCCATAGATGGGGGCCTAACATGTGCTATCACCCCAGGTAAGGTTGAACTCGGGAGCAACGACAATTAAGAGATGGTTCCATGCTCCTCAAATCTTTAATCTCTCGATCAGAGGCTTTACCTCGGGATGTAGTTGATCGTCAATATCCAGCATTAAAAAAGAAGATAATAGAATAGGAGGAGTGAGGGAAAGAAGAAGAAGAAGAAGAAGAAGAAGAAGAAGAAGAAGAAGAAGAAGAAACAACAATAACGACAATATTCTAATATAGAAAGAGAAAAAAAATATGATGAATAAGATTCCAGTATAGGAGGCGGGGGGAAGAAAGGAGAACAACAATAAGTTTCTATTATAAAAGAAACAAGAAGAGGAGGAGCAGCAGCAGGAGAAAGAGGAACAGGAGGAGTAGCGATACATCAACCTTTATGGGTTATCCGAAAATGTATTGCTGGTAATTTTACTATAAATATGAAGTTTTATAGATTTTAGTATTGTATTTTTGGTCATTCTGCTAGAAAAAATTATTATTGTTTATTTTACTATTTTCCAATAGATGTTAGGGCCTAACATGTGTTATCACCCCGGTTAAGGTTGGACTTGGGCTTTGCTGCAGGATGTAGTATATCGTCGTATCCAGTACTATAGAAGAAGAAGAAGAAGAAGAAGAAGAAGAAGAAGAAGAAGAAGAAGAAGAAGATTTTAGTATAGGAGTAGAGAGGGGAAAAAGAAAACTCACCAACAAAAGCAGCAACAAGAAGAATGGAAACGTTGCTTGCCTCTCCCTAATCTATCGCTTTTTTCCTGGAAAATGTTTAGATCAGCTCCATCCCTTCGTTACACTGGTTCAAATAATTCTCCTTCTCTTCGTATTCAACTGTTAAAGAGAAAGTTCTACACAGATAACAATTTCCCAAAAACTGTTACAAATTCCGGAGAAGATGCTTCTTCGATCATAATACTCTTAACCGCTTTAAAAGTCAGTTGTTATCGATCTATAAAAGGCAGGATGTGTGTGCGTCTGTGTGTGTGTGTGTGTGTGTGTGTGTGTGTGTGTGTGTGCGCGTGTGTGTATGTAACGAATGCACGGCCGCAATTTTCGACGGATTTGCAGTAGAATTTACATACACATGCTCCAAGTTAGCAAAAAGGCCAACACCGAATTTGCATTTCCCAACTCCCATCGATAGTCGAAATAATCGATGTTTTTTCATGCTTCTATGTCAGATTTCATGTAGTTTGCGGCCATTTTCTACTGGCCAGAGTGAGAGCCAATAGCTGGCTGCCACGAATAGGCAGGAATATTCTATTGGCCAGCGTGAGAGCCAACAGCTGACTGACACGAATGTTAACTAGCATGCTAGCATGCAAAAAAATCGATAGCTTCATTCATCACAAGTGGGAAAAATTTAAATCTACATGGCACTTTACTCCAATTGGCTCATTCGCTTGCTTAAACTCAACGTACAACTGGGTTGGGTGTGAAAAAGTATTTGTTGTTAACATTCTTTTTTCATTCGGTTTTTCCATTTACGAGTCCTTTTTTTAAAGCTGATCGTTTTGTGTTCATTTTGTTTAGTTCTTTTTTTGTAACAGATTTAATGTTTAGTATAGAGCTTAGAAAAAATTCGCAGTGTGACATAGGCAAGAAGTAAGGTATGTAGCAACATCAGCATGGCAAAGGGCACTCCTTTAAAGGCAAGGAAGGGCAAAAATATTTTAAGTCAAGTGATAGCGATTGCTGTATGAGTCGTACGATTTTTGAATCAAGCCCGGGCAATGTCGGGTCATGCTGCTAGTCCTACTTATAAAATAAATAATACATACATAATATGCACCTTTTATTTATACCATTAGCCTTATGCCTCCAGGCCTTATATTGAGGGAACGATAATATATGAGAAATAAAGGAGGATTTAAATTTCCTCTGATCACCATGTGATCCAGTTTATGGAACGTTAGAGTCGAGTGATCAATCCCTGATTTTGGTGACAATGTGATCAAACAGAATTTTCTGTGAAGTGGTAATTTAATAGAAGAATTGAGTTGCTTACGTAAACTTTATTTTTTTTTTCTTCTTTCTGTGATTATAAAATTTGTTTCAGGTGCGCATGCGCACGGAGATACAAAGAGAAAAATGGCCGCCGTAATTAATTTGGTGTCGTTCGAATTAACAACGATCATTAATTGATTTACCGATATTCGTAAACTCTTGAAAACCAATTCAGATGATTCGAAATTATTTAATTTACGTTTAATTAACGTCTTTTAATCAACGAAAACAAAAGCACACCGCTAATGTGAGACAAGCATCAGATGAGATGTTAAACTGGTCGCAATATGAGAAGAAGAAAAAAAGTCGCACCGAAATGCGTTCATTTCTGATATTACGAAAAGGCGAAATAAAGAAAAGGCCAACACTGGTGGCAATGAATAAATAACAAACAAGACATGTTTCAATGCATTGTTTACATATGCGGCAATTAACATGCACAAGGATGGACGTTACCCTGAAAATATTCGAAGGCAAACTCAAAAGCTGTTCACAGTCATGCCCACTTTTCAGATTTAACGTTAAAATATTCTCAGAGGTAGAGATTTACCTGAATTGAAGAGGTCACGACCTAATATTCGGGGAAGGCTCCACGCGTGATGTTTGTTGTTGGTTAGTTTTATTTAGAGGTATATTAACCTATATTGGTTATTTGATGCCGAAATCTAAATATATTGTATACAATTTTATTATATTTTATTTGGGTGGGAATGAATGATAATGTTTTCAGTTATGCATGTCTTACTAATTAACCCATAGCTGTGGGGAGAAGTGGTGTATAATGGCATAATGGAGCAAAATTGTTAATCGGATAGCAGAGTGCAATTCTCGTTAACGGTATAAATCCACCTCTTCTTCCCCCAGCTATGGGTTAATTGGTAAGACTTGTGATTAATTTGAAAAAGGCAGGCAACCATCAATCCTTAGTCGATTCTTCGAAATCCAAATTTATAGTGTACGCGAATTTTTTATATAATTTTTTAAAATAATTTCACTACGAGCAAGGTGATAAGTCCACTAAGACGCAAGAGGTTAGTGAGTGTAAAGGAATATGAGATACAAAACATTGTTAAGAACTGAATACAATAAAAGAATAGTAATTAAGGATTCAGATATGACGATAAACATTGCATTTAAATTTTTGAAAATCAAAGTAGATTGGAAAGCAAGAAACTTGAACTTATTTTCACAAGCGAGAGAAAAAAAAATGGACACATCTAGCAATTTCAGCAATAAAATGATAAGACCTAACTGCCAATCTAGTACTGCGCTTTAGTTCATAAATTCGAGGTACCAAAGAGGAATGCTCATGAGAACAATTACCATGAAATTATGCAAAGACCCACCGGGAAGCTACGTTATGGCGGTGAGAAAGTGACTGAAGCCAAGATGGCAGGTCATTGATACAAGAAAATCAAATTAGAAAACGATTTTAAGCCTAATGCATATATTCCAACAGTGATGTGTTATACCAATAGAATATTGTGCTGCAACTTCGGCCACAACTAGTCCAGTGTTGATTCGAATAGCATTCTGGGAACCCCTGAATGATGTGCCCAATCGAACAGTTCTTGGGCATTTTCGGGAATCAATGACCCATCAAGCGTCTTCTCTTTACTGCACAATAATCAACCGCGGTCCCATGAATTTTAAGACGTTACCGAATATGAAGTAAAATCTTTAAAACTATTTTTTATCGTATTGTCAATTGCATTTTCATCAATATTTGAAGAATTTACTCTTTGAGTGGAGGCGCGGATGGTGAAATGGATATCGGCACGAGGTTTCGTTCATTTCACACTAATGTCCTTCAAAAAGGCATGAACGCATCTTCCTCCAGCTATGGGTTAAATAGTAGAACATGCAAGGCTCTCTTGTCATTAGGCGGCAACTAGTGTGGGAGATCTACACTAAATAGAAAAGTAAACTCAGAATGTGGAGGTTATTAGTTATTTTTTCATGTCTGACATTTAATTGGTTAATGGAGGCATACTCACACGTCTAATTTTAATTCTGACCTTATCCCCCCAACCACTTTAACTTTCGAAAAGACGTAACACTTTGTTTTTAAATTTCCTTAAAAATCATTTGATCACTATTTACTTAACATTGTCTGAAGTAGTACAAAGTATTAAAACATGAGAGCTTTTCTATAGCGATTTTAAGATGATTTTATATTAATCTCTTATAATATATATATATATATATATATATATATATATATATATTGCACGTTCCAATATTATATAACCGTTAATAAATAATACATTCTTAAAAAACAAAAAACATCTTTATTTCGTCTTCGAGTTTTGATTTTAAAGGAAAAAAATTACAGCCTGATGATGAAGACAGGAAGTCCTTGAAAGTGCTTGGTGCTCTAAAAAATACACCAGATCCATGTGACAACAACTTTATACATAAGGATCGCATCATTGAGTGGATTGTTAGTAGTTTAATGGTTATATTAAGCCTGTTAGCGAAGAGATTTCGCCAATTATTGCATTCATATTGCTAATTGATTCAATGTATGATTAACTCTTTATAATATATATATATATATATATATATATATATATATATATATATATATATATATGGTTGGATAGATGTGATCTTGTGACCCTGGGTTTCACGCTTTAGCGATCGTCAGACAAACTGATTAATTTTTTTAAAAAATTGGGTTTATGTAGATTGCGTGTATTGGTGTTATTGTGGAAGTGGTGGGGGAAACTTTGTCGTTTTTTCATCGTACTGACGCAAACATCGATGTATGCAGACACATATACATACTTTTTTTTTTTCAAAATTTAAAAATAAATATAAATAATAATAATTTTTACCTATCATAATTTCACAAAAACCCCACCACACGTATATACATACATGCGAGGAAATATTATTCAGCGGAAATTTAAAATATATGACATGTATACATTCACGAGACATTCACGAGACATTTCCGCCACACTTCCAATCTTTAAATTTCAACATACAAATGCGTATGTATAGACACAACACCACCCGTATACATACATATGTCATATCCGAAACTGCCCACATATGTTTATATATGTATGAGTCCCGACGGACGACCAAGTATGTATATGTGTCTGCATACATCGATGTTTGCGTCAGTACGATGAAAAAAAGACGAAGTTTCTCCAACCATGTTCAATACAATTATAAGGTACTTACAATGTCGATAAATTGTTTGTTACAGTCGTTAGGATTTTCAAAAATTCTGGGTCTTGTGGTAGCAACGCTATATTAATTCTTCTTTTAATAATTATATAATTAGAATCTACTACCGAGGCATAGATCTGGATTGAAGTTACGAAATTACTAGGTGGGGATAAAAAAAAAAAAACAGAAATAAACATAATTAAAATTTAAAAATTAGAAACGCCGATGTATAAAAAATATCGTTAAACGTAAAGAGAATGCGAATCAAGTGGGTTAACTTTATATAAGTACAATATATATATATATATATATATATATATATATATATATATGTGTGTGTGTGTGTGTGTGTGACGTAGATTCTGGCGAGAAAATTTGTCTTGCACGACACAAGCATCTTTTCTAGAAGCAGACCTAGCAATTCACTCTATATAATCTTTCAACTTCATGCCTGCGAAAAACGTTATCTCGAGAGGTTCCAATGGTTCACTCACGTGGAGGTTAGCATCAGCCATACTGATGGAAGGTAAAAAGGGTTTCCTCCGACGATTAATAGAGGGAAATTGATATATGGTATCAAATGTTGCTATATTAGAAACAGTTTCTTCTGGTATCAGACCGTTTAATTATCTAGTAACAGAATAAATTGCTTTATGATTTAGTAATCTTTTGATGGTATCTAATCTCTGTATCCCCCCCCCAAAAAAAAGCTGGAGGGACACCATCAAAGAATGAACATGGAGAAACATTCCGACGCGCTTTCCTGAGGCAGAAAACATACCTGTTTGTCGATTGGCTGCATCATCAACGCCCATGTCACCTCGGCTCGGTTGTGAAATAAGAAAAGAATGTTTATATACGATGTGCATTCAAAATGTATACGACCTTCAGGGATTAAAAAATTCAATTTCACTTTCAACATACTCCTCTTAGGAGATCACAAACCTCTCCGATCAGTTCTGCCTCTGGTGGTAACAAATCTAGGCCGCCTTTTCTGGAATGCTATGGATCTCCAACTTTGATTTTCTCATAACTTCCTCTCGTGACTCAAATCGCTTCCCTTTCAGCGTGGCGTTCAGACTGGGGAAGAGACAGAAATCACACGATACCAAGTCGGGAGAGTAAGGAGCCTGTCGGACAAGTGGTGTGATCGTGACCAGGAAAACGTGGATTTTGTTGGCGGAATTTCGTCGATGTGCACAAAGCATCCGTTAAATTTACACTAATCCTGTGGTTATTCCCACTTCGTGAGCAATTTCCGAGATTATTATGCTACCGTCTCCCATGAATATTCGCCGGACATTCTTAATCGGCTCCTTGTATGGCCTGCATCAGCGCACCACGGTTTCCACTGAGCTAACGCCATGCTTTGACTGGTTGTACTACTCCATGGCTTGAGTTTTGCCCATAGCATAATCGCCAAGGTCCTTCTGAATCGTCTGTTTGATTTGAGTTTGAGTATCACCAAGATATTGGCAAAATTTGCTACAATATCCTTCCTCGATGCGTTCGATTATCTTGTGTGAAAACGAAAATCCGACGAGCGCGGACTACACATCTGTATTTTAGCCATAACAACCGAGATCTGACATGGTCTATCCACGCGGAAATTTTCCCGCGTGTTCAGGAAGACTGACGTCACCTCCTACTCAATATATTTGTGCCCATGCGGCATTAGTTTTGGCGGGAAATAATAAAGTCGGATAATTTTTGAACGCACCTCGTATTCGAAATATGGCATCTTTTGCTGTGAGGTCGTTTTGGGGTAATTATCCCGAAAGACTAGTTTTGTTAAAGCGAAATTTTAAACCAGACGACTCTATGAAACAATATTGACTTATGGCAGGCTCTTCAAATCTTGCAACAAAGAAACACCTGGCCTAAAATAAATATCAATTTTTGGAGTTCTTCAGGTTCTTCACACCAACAAATATAACGGAAGCGATTTAGGTAGAGAGCATTGATAGCAAAAAAAAAAAAAAAAAATAAATAAATAAAAAATCTTCAGATCTTATTGCAGTTATCCCGGGAAAGATAAATGAGGGTTTATATAAAGCATGTGCCTCTTTGACGTTCATAAAAATTAATATAAAAAAAAAAACAGGATAGAGAAATACACTTAGCATATTTGACGACATGTATGACGTACCCCAATTTCAGCAGAGCAAATCAAGAAAAAAAAATAGTAATTAGCAAAATTAGTAAAATGGTACAGCATATTTATAAGGAATTATTTTGGTTAAAGAAGCCATGATAACAATTAAACAAAATATAATAGGAAAAGTAGAACACGATCCTATAAAAACTTTATTATATCCAAAGGTAAGAAAACAAAATATAAATCAAACAATTATTAGAATTGAGCAAAACAATAGCGTTACCATTAAAATTCAGTCAAAATTTTTCCTTTATATGATCTGTACAACCTGCGTCTTGTAAACGTTTTAGTGGAATGATTCGGATATAAAAATTTTGATTTTTTTAATACCAATGCAAACATAAGTTATAGCAAGAAAAATATTAATGAAACTGTTGTGTCGGAAACCGACCCCCCCTCTTGAAGATGAACTTATCTGTGTTTGTGAACAAAGATTTAAATAGTGACATGTCAGTTGACATGAGGGAGTCCGACAGATCGACTCTCGGCAACTGTCGAACCCTCTGCATTGGCAGAGGGGAACTCGGACGAGGCTTTGCCGAAGGGCAAGGTTTCGTCCGGGGAGGTTGACAGGGCCTGAACCCGTCTGGGCGGGATCAGAAAGGCCATATTTTTGGCCGAGCCTACGGACTCGGTGACACCCACATTAAACCGGCCTTGTGCTACATTCGGTCCTCGTGGGTGGACTGATAAATACCAGTCCGAGCGACAAACTCTCGGCGACTGTTGAACTCTCTGCATTAGCAGAAGGGAACCCGGACGAGGCTTTGCCGAAGGACAAGGTTTCGTCCGGGGAGGTTGACACGGCCTGAACCCGTGTAGGCGGGTTTAGAAAGGCCATGATTTTGGCCGAGCCTACGGGCTCGGGGATGCCCACATTAAAACGGCCTTGTGCCACATTTGGTCTTCGTGGGTGGACTAAAATATACTGAGTCCGAGCGACAGACTCTCGGCGACTGTCGAACTCTCTGCATTAGCAGAGGGGAACCCGGACGGGGCTTTGCCGAAGGGCAAGGTTTCGTCCGGGGAGGTTGACAGGGCCTGAACCCGTCTGGGCGGGATCAGAAAGGCCATGATTTTGGCCGAGCCTACGGGCTCGGGGATACCCACATTAAAACGGCCTTGTGCCACATTTGGTCTTCGTGGGTGGACTAAAATATACTGAGTCCGAGCGACAGACTCTCGGCGACTGTCGAACTCTCTGCATTAGCAGATTGGAACCCGGACGAGGCTTTGCCGAAGGGCAAGGTTTCGTCCGGGGAGGTTGACAGGGCCTGAACCCGTCTAGGCGGGATCAGAAAGGCCATTTTTTGGCCGAGCCTACGGACTCGGTGACACCCACATTAAACCGCCCTTGTGCTACATTCGGTCCTCGTGGGTGGACTGATAAATACCAGTCCGAGCGACAAACTCTCGGCGACTGTTGAACTCTCTGCATTAGCAGAGGGGAACCCGGACGAGGCTTTGCCGAAGGGCAAGGTTTCGTCCGGGGAGACTGACACGGCCTGAACCCGTGTAGGCGGGTTTAGAAAGGCCATGATTTTGGCCGAGCCTACGGGCTCGGGGATACCCACATTAAAACGGCCTTGTGCCACATTTGGTCTTCGTGGGTGGACTAAAATATACTGAGTCCGAGCGACAGACTCTCGGCGACTGTCGAACTCTCTGCAGTAGCAGAGGGGAACCCGGACGAGGCTTTGCCGAAGGGCAAGGTTTCGTCCGGGGAGGTTGACAGGGCCTGAACCCGTCTGGGCGGGATCAGAAAGGCCATATTTTTGGCCGAGCCTACGGACTCGGTGACACCCACATTAAACCGGCCTTGTGCTACATTCGGTCCTCGTGGGTGGACTGATAAATACCAGTCCGAGCGACAAACTCTCGGCGACTGTTGAACTCTCTGCAGTAGCAGAGGGGAACCCGGACGAGGCTTTGCCGAAGGGCAAGGTTTCGTCCGGGGAGACTGACACGGCCTGAACCCGTGTAGGCGGGTTTAGAAAGGCCATGATTTTGGCCGAGCCTACGGGCTCGGGGATACCCACATTAAAACGGCCTTGTGCCACATTCGATCCTCGTGGGTGGATTGATAAATACCGAGACCGAGAGACAAAGGAGTTCTTAGCTGAGCTAGTTATTGACTACTCAGGCGATTTCTGTACCTTTTTACCAGCCTATTAAAACCCTTTTTTATTGTTACGTGTTATTTGGCGTTTGTATCTACTAACCCAAAACCAACATCATAACAGAAACAAATACATTTTACAAATATATAATTTGAATTTATTACATATAATTTTAGTGAAACAAAATACTAATATTAAACGGGATGAAATTAATATAATGAATATTATCAATGATAACACTATTAATTTGCATAATAGACTTTTAAATAATGACTATAGGTATCGGAAAGTTACTCTAAATTCTAAGCTAATATGAATTGCCAGGTAGCTATTTTCGGCCGACTATCGCGATTTGTAAATCTACATATTGCATAGAAGACGGGGGGGGGGGATTTAAAAAATATTTTATTTAAAAAAAAACGTGCGTATTATATGCCGTCAAATACGATAATTCCCCTTTTGCACGGATTTGAAATAACACGTTCCAACAAAAAGAAATTATAATTTTTGCACTATTTTTTTTTTACTTTAACGCTGATTAAACATCTGTGCTTGTGTGAGCACCGAATTTATTGCAAGTGGTAAGTAAATGATTAAGTAACAACTATCAATTATAATTTACAAAATGTCGAAACTCTACGTAACATGAAGCAACAATTTAGCGAAGTAAAATAGAATCTAATCTATTTTTTCAGTACAATGATCCTCGACTCTCTGTGTATTTACTGTACTTAGCTCTGGTTGCGTGCAGCGCTCGTATCAGACGACGCGCGGGTCTGATACGAAGGATTCAAATAACGTTCTTTCATACTCAGTACCCCCTTGCGTCTTAGAGGCTTTATAACCTTGCTTGTTGTTAAGTGATTGAAATAAAAAAATAAGTTAATTGCTATTTTGTGAGTATTAAATTCTTTGTCACTGAAGAAAATTAAATTTAAAAAAACAACTATAGAGCTATGAAGGGCAGGCGTGACTCTCAAGGAAAACACACACACACACACACACATATATATATATATATATATATATATATATATTCATATTTCATTAAATAATATAGACAATAATATAGAATTCACTCTCGCCTGGTCATGTGTAACGTCATGAGCTGCGGTGAGATTTTCGCTTCCAGCGTCTTATATGCACGTGCTTATCCGTTGCTTGAAAATCATCCATGTAAACAGAAACAGACTATCATCACATTCTTGTCTGTGTATTGATTAATATATTGTACTGTAATTGCCATCTTTGGTAATGGCTTATGTAAGCCGAAAGTTTAGATTGGATTAAAAAATATGTATGAATATTGTGATTTTTTTTTCCTTTTTATGATAATGTTATTAAGCTTATCAAACGTTATGAAAAGAATTTACATAAAATAAATATACAACACTTGTCTATACTATTTAATGAAACATGTATCTATATCTATATCTATCTATCTACATATATATATATATATATATATATATATATATGTATATATATATATATATATATATAATCGAACATTGTTTCTTGTATATTTAGTTTTGAAGGAAGTTATCACTATTAAGTATTGACCACTACAATAGACTCAATTCTCTTTTTGCCTCTATTCTTTTTCCACAGTTTTGAAATAACACGGTCCAACAAAAAGAAACGGCTTATTATTTGCACTATTTTTTTTTACTTTAACTCAGTTTAAACATCTTGCCTTGCTTGGCCACCAAATTTATTGCAAGTGGCAAGTAAATGATTATGTAACATCAATCAATTATAATTTACAAAATGCTGAAGCTCTACGCAACATGATAATGAAGTAAAATAGAATTCAATCTATTTTTTGTATAGTGATCCCCTACTCTCCAGTGTGGACGGAACCTTTGCATTGTACATGTATAGCATTTTAGATAATGTATATGATTCTACGTTAGTTTATAGTAGTAAGGATGAAGAAGTGGTTCCACTATCTGTAAGTACAATTCTAGAAAACTTCCAAATAACCAATAAACTTGGAAATCATTTTCTTACAAATGATAACAATGTTGAACAAGCTGTGCAATTTCAACATAATTTGTAAATGATTATGGCACGTTATGAAGAATCATATTAACAACTAACAAAATCACAGCGTCTGATAACCGAATTCGTATTCAAAACTATTAAAAATAAGGAAACACAAGATATCAATTTTATTCAAGATACACATTAAGATATATCACCATTAAACATTTCCAATGACAAGAGCCTAACCCTAACCCTAACCCTAACCCTGCCACCGCAAAATATGTATGTACAAATAAAAAATTCACGGTCCCCTGTATACAAAATACACCCACACCGAGACGCTAATGATCGCGAGAGAGACTCGCCGTACGAGTCTACGAACCCAGACCTCGGCTATTTATACTAGCCAACCAGAATGATTTGGGGATGTAGATGAAGGCTTTTCAATCTAGAATTATCTCAAAACTCCATCTCCAGTCCAGGTCATGGGAGGTAGCACTGAATATCCGACCATACCGGACCAGTTTGGCGGCTAAGTGGAGGAGGTATATACTGATACTTAATATCGGAGGTAGCACTGAATATCCGACCATACCGGACCAGTTTGGCGGCTAAGTGGAGGAGGTATATACTGATACTTAATATCGGAGGTAGCACTGAATATCCGACCATACCGGACCAGTTTGGCGGCTAAGTGGAGGAGGTATATACTGATACTTAATATCGGAGGTAGCACTGAATATCCGACCATACCGGACCAGTTTGGCGGCTAAGTGGAGGAGGTCTATACTGATACTTAATATCGGAGGTAGCACTGAATATCCGACCATACCGGACCAGTTTGGCGGCTAAGTGGAGGAGGTATATACTGATACTTAATATCGGAGGTAGCACTGAATATCCGACCATACCGGACCAGTTTGGCGGCTAAGTGGAGGAGGTCTATACTGATACTTAATATCGGAGGTAGCACTGAATATCCGACCATACCGGACCAGTTTGGCGGCTAAGTGGAGGAGGGGTATATACTGATACTTGATCCTTCGCTTGCCCTCATATTCCGTGCTGATCATGTGGTGTTTTGTGATGAGATCCTCACAGTCGGCAGACTTGGGTAACAGTAGATCTTACGTGAAATAACCTTTACCCTTTACCCCGAGTGACGTGAACGAGTTTATTACGGTGACTTTTGTCTAACGACAAATTTTGCGCGAACGCTTGTCAGCCATAAAAATGACACAATTCTTTTATCGTGCCTCTGTAATTCTTAGGAGTCTACAAAGAGCCCATCTTCTTTGATATGATGTTTGTAACTCTTGTTTGTAACTCTTGGCTCTCTCAGCAGGAACTCCATTATGTTGATTCTACATTCGGGGAGAGGGGACTTGCAGCAGTAGGGCGATTCCGCGGCCGCTACATTATCTTTGTTGGTTTTGTCGTTGTCTTTCTGTCCTTTACATTGTTACTTGACTTGTTTTCGGTCGAGTTACTTTTTCCGTTTTCAGAATTTAGGTCATTTGAGGCCACCATACTTGGTTCATTTTTCTTTTGGTTGTCGCTGGTAATGTCCATCGTTTTTTTTTTATTATTATTTATTTATTTATTCGGTGGTTTCGTTTTTGAACCAAGCAGGTTCTTTTTGACAGACTGACTTTTGTCGACCATTTTCTTTAAAGATTGTGACTGTGTTTTTATTATTTTTTTTTCTTGTTGATATTAGGTTGGTGCAAAAATAATGTCGTTTTCTCACATATGTTACTATGTGAGAAAACGACAATATTGTTGCACCAACCTAATAACATTTTTTAAAAATTCCTTTTTTTTTGCAGTCTTTGAAAAAATGAATACGAGTTTTAATCTAATGAAGATTTAATCGGTCACACACAAAGGAAAAAAAAAAACTTTATTCGAATAATTCAGCTTTAGAGCTGAAAACGTTTTATTTTATATTAATGGAGGGTTATAAGCGAGATGGGAGATGGGATGTTCTTTTTTAATACTATACCCGTTGATAAATTTTAAGGTGTTAATTAATCAAACATACATTCCTCCTTGATATGACTTTATTATGCTTCTATATATTAATAAATTATGAAAATTTAAAAGAATATTCTTTACATTGTTCGGACTGTTGTCCTTATCATTAATGCCATATTCACGACGTTTCGGCCGTTGTACGCTCCGGCCAACTTCCTCTGATTGGAATTTTGAACTGGGCACTTTATTTCGTCAACCGGGTTAGATCGTTCTAGTCCCATGGCCCAGTGGATAAAAGCGTTGGTTGGATCTAGTGACTTGACACAAAGAGTTGCGAGTTCAATACCTGGCTACTGCAATGGTGAACAAAAATTTGGAGCGTTGAGTAAATGGGAGATAACTGAGAGGCATGGCACGTGAACTAGAACCCGGGTGGACGAAATAAATGGTTCAGTTTGTAATTCGAATCATCCGAAGAAGGCCGGAGCGTTCAACAGTCGAAACGTCATGAATATGGTAACGAGGATGAGGACAGCGGTTCGAACAATGTAAATAATTGTAATATCTATTTTAAGAAATATGCACAGATAAAAAAGAATATTGTCTTTCATTAAGAATGGAAAGAGAAAACTTCATAAAAAAAACAAGAAAATCAAAATAGAAACGAACTTTATCTTGGGAGCAAAACTGTTCGAATTTTAAACATTACGCTTATTCCCAAAGAACAAATATGACCGAGATATCAAATAACGTATGCAAAGACTTGTTATCAACACCTTCCTGCTTTTTGTTTTATTATCTATTCTGCTAATTGAGAGGATTTGTAATTTTGCTTTTTTAAATAAGGATTTTTAAGCTTTAAAAATTCCTTATTTAAAACATCTGAGTAAAATTTGTATAAACATGTACTTTTCTATAATACGCTCCGACATTTTTACCTTTAATTTTCAATGAAAATGTCTCGTATTATTATACACAAGAAAATACGTGCTTTTCTCGACAGACGTCATCAAAAACAAACATTAAAAATATGATCATTTCATTATTCAAGAGACTCTTTTGTCGACAGCTCAACAACTGATTGAAGTTCTTTCTGTTATGGCATTTTTTCTTTTTTTGCAGCTAAAAGATACTAGTGACATTCCCGCTTTACTTGAGGTGAAAGGATTTTAAAAAATAACACGACCCCTTGTTTCTGAAGCTAAGACAGGGAATAAATTACACTGGATATCATACGACCCCGTTCATCTTTTGTCCTTTTCTCAATCCTCGCTACATTTATCTCACTTTCACTCTCTGTAACCCGCTGAGTACTAGTGATATTTCCGTTTTCCTTGGGGTGAAAAGATTTAAAAAAAAAAAATGTAATACACACTCCTTGTTTCTGAAGCTAAAACAAGGAAATTATATTGGATATCATACGACCCCGTAGTACAGCCATTCTTATTTATTAGGTTGGTGCAAAAATAATGACGTAAAAATGTCGTTTTCTGACGTTAAACAATACGTTACAAAACGACATTATTACGTCATTATTTTTGCACCAACCTAATAATTTTTTTAAAAAGTTGTACCATATTATCCACTAAAATCTGAATGTCGTAAATATATTTCGCTGAAATATTTCCTTATTCTCGATATTAAAGAAAAGAAATGAACCGGATGTTTAGCCATTGTGTGTTTTTCCTCCTAATTTCCGTTTTCAAAACTTATTTTCGAATTTTCGGGGAAAGGTGCTAACTATATATATCCGGTAATAAATTTTCAGGTGTTAAATAATAAATCCTACTTTTCTATTTGATATGACCTCATTATATTTCTATATGTTAATAAACTATGAAAATAAATTAAAAGTTGTCTTGTTAATTGTTAAAAATGAAGAGAAAAATGTTAAAACAAAAGAAAATCAAAATAGAAACGAACTTGGAATCCGAACTGTTCGAATTTCAAACATTGTTATAAGTCAAAATCACTAACAATCAGGTAATCTTTTTTCAGCATTTTTAGTAACTTTTCTGTCTATGGGACGAAACATGTTCAATTTTCCTGATTCTCAAGGAACAAATATGGCCGACATATCAAATCCTTTTTGTAAACACTTATTGTCAATACCTGCCTACTTTGTGTTTTATTACCAATAACGACTAAGTTTTAGAGACGTTGGAAACAAAAAGGAAACTTATGCTTCACATCATGAAGAGGCAGTTGAAATTTCAAGGTTACATCACGAAGAAATTGTTTGAATGCCATATCAACACCTCTGGGTCATTTAATTTCGAAATATAAATATTTATATTTAATTTTATGCTTTCAGAGGATTTTTTATCTTTATATATATATATATATATATATATATATATATATATATATATATATAGATAGATAGATAGATAGATAGATAGATAGCTTTAGGCCATAAAATGTATTGCTGGTAAATTTTAATGTATTGCTGCACTACAAAAATTACTGTTGGTCATTTTACTATAAAAATGTACTTTATATTTTTGTTTAGGAGTTCACTATTTGCCCATAGCTGGGACCCTAACAGGTGCCACCACGCCGGTTCAATGTGAACGGGAGAACAGCAACAGTTAATAGATTGTTCCCAGATTCTCAAACTGCCAATCTCCCGATTAGAGTCCTTGCTGCCGGAGGTAGTTCATCGTCATAACCAGGACGACATAATGAGGAAAAAGGACATGGAAAATATGATACTCACAGTACATACTGAAGACAAGAATGATTAGAAATGAATGATTCTAAATCGGTAGCGAAAGAGGGTTTGGAAGAAATAAAAAAAGATAAAATCTATTAAGAACTACAAAGGTGAGGAAATTATGGAGAGCCACGATCTCCTACGTCCTGAGGAGACATGACACATGAAGAAGAAGTGCTATCTGGGTTTAACTGCAATGTTGCTGTTTCAAAGGAGAATGTTTTTAAGCTGAGTACCGAGAGTGTGACTCTGAAATCAGAAGGTGCAACGAGATAGTCAAAGATGCTTCCGAAAAGCTAAGCAAAGTATTAAGAGACAGAAAGATTTCATTAGAAACAAAGAAAAGAGTATTGAACTGTTATGTGATATCAGTTCTATATGGCAGTGAATGTTGGAAAATCTCCTCACAGATGATGAAGAGAATTGAAACAAGAGAAACAAAGAAAAGAGTACTGAACTATTACGCAATATCTGTCCTCCTGTATGGCAGTGAATGCTGGACAATGTCTTCACAGATGAAGAGACCTGAAGCAACAGAAACAAAGAAAAGTGTACTGAACTGTTACATAATATCACTCCTCCTATATGACAGTGAATATTGGACAATCTCCACACAGATGAAGAAGAGACTTGAAGCAACAGACATGTGGCTCTACAGAAGAATACTGAGGATACCATGGACCTAACATATGAGTAACGACGAAGTTTTAGGAAAATAGAAATAAAAAGGAAACTTACACTTAACACCAGGAAGAGGTAGTTGAACTTTCTAGGGCACATAGTGAGGAAAGAGTGCATGAAAAATCTGATACTCACAGGACAGACTGAAGGCAAGAGGGCATGATCGGCCACGCCCTGAAGGGATACAGTACATAGAAGAAGAAGAATGAGCTTGAGTAAATGGATGGTGGGACAAGGTTTGGGAGAAATAACGAAAAGACAAAATTTATTCAGAGCTACAAAAGACAGGAAATTGTGGAGAGCCATGATCGCCTACGTCCTGGGGGATACAGGATATAGAAAAAGAATGAGCTTGAGGAAATGCATAGCAGAAAAAGGTATAAGACATCAAAAAGCCAAAATTTATTGAGAGTTACAAAAACGGGAAATTGTGGAGAGCCATGCACACCAACATGTTGAAGAGACACTGTACATAGAAGAAGAATGAAAATGGATGGCAGAACAAGTTTTAGGAGAAATAACAAAAAGTCAAAATCTATTAAGAGCTACAAACGACAGGAAATTGTGGAGAGCCATGATCACCAACGTTCTGAAGGGATACAGCACATAGAAGAAGAATAAGCTTGAGTAAATTTATGTCGGAAAAAAATTTAGGAGAAATAACAAAAATAGAAAATTTATTAAGAGCAAAGGACAGGTAGTTGTGGAGAGCCATGGTCGCCAACGTCCTGAAGGGACATGGCACAAAGAAGAAGACGAAAATTGTCTGAAAACGTGTATTTGTGTATAATACGAACTCCTTTAGTATTTTGCAAAAGAAAATACAGAACAAATACAATTGCACAGTAGTTACCTTGGAATTGTTATCCTCATCTTTGTTGTTATTATCACAACGTTTCGACTGTTATAACATCAAGTCTTCTTCAGTTATTTCATCTTCAATTATTTAATCAACTGAGATAGTTTGCTCTCCTTCTACTATTCATTAAACGTATATGTCTTCATGAGGACGATTCTTCTATTACAAATAACTGTAGTGAAGAACAGAAAGCGCATCACTTGAGGACTTTCAACGAGAGAAAAATAAAACAGAACATGTCAATCGAAAAGAAAACTAGGCATTGTAAATTTATTTAGCGATGGCAACGCAGCGTTTGAAATTGCAAAAACCGTTGAACAGAGGTCACAATCCAAAATAGAATTTGAAACATTGTCTGGAAAAAACAAGAAGAAATAACTAGCTTTAAAATGTCACAAAGGAAGATTTGTTGAAAATGCAAGGAAAGTGAGAGTTTATGCATAGTATTAAAACATTGGCTAAGACATCAAAGTAATCAAAGTACCACATTTTAAAAGAATGTTCACAATATGAAACATAAAAGTAGGGAGAAGAAGTATATTAAAATTAATTTCTCAATTTTATTGATGACTGTAGAGCCGCATTGGAATTAGTATAATATCGTGCCTTTAGCTGGGGTCCTTCATGGAAATGGCATCTGACAGAACTTCAATGTTCTAAGGGGAGATGCTACAAGACCCTTTTAAAATTGTCATAATGTCAAGATTAATGTGTCAATTGCCGAAAGCTTCTGGGCAAGATATTTAAAGACGTTCAAACTAGGGTATATTGGCGCAAGACAATCTTTCGTCATATTCAGAACTGACCATTGCCAACTTACCAAAGGTTATATCTATTTGAGGTTATATTTTCCTTTCGAATAATACACACACACACACACACATATATATATATGTATGTATATGTATATATATATATATATATTTATGGGCAATAAAATCCAAAATCACCTCATATGGGGAATACCCTGTTTCGAAACATTGACTAAGACATCAAAGTAATCAAAGTACCACATTTTAAAAGAACGTTCACAATGAGAAACATAAAGAAATATTTAGGTCATCTGTCTTATCTGGGT
>OZ010602.1:88039996-88072496 GCA_963932145.1 Acanthosepion lycidas | reverse complement strand
TTATTTTTTTTTAAAAAGAAAAGAAAAGAAAAGAAAAGAAAGAAAAAGAGACAGAAACAAAGAAAGAAACGGAACAATTAATTGTTAAAAAAGATAAGAAAAGCAAAGAAAGAAAGAAAGAAAAGAAAGAAAAGAAACAAAGAGAAAGAAACAAAGAGAAAGAAACAAAGAGAAAGAAACAAAGAGAATGGTAAAGTGACATGCTATTCTTGAAGGAATAATGAAAAGATAAGGACTTCAACACTGTCAGCGAAACGCGGTCGTCAGTGAGCAACGAAGAATGATTTGCGACGATACTATAAATATCCGCCATTAACATGGATCCGACATTTTTAACAATAAAACGTTACTTTGCTGTAAGTCGCTGTCGCCTGTCTTGCGTAAGTTCGCCACAATTCTAGGATATTTTTTGTTATTTGTTATTTGAGAAGCCGAATGTCTGTAGATAATAAAGAGATAGTAATAATCTTACATGTCGTCAGTAATCCCGCAAATGTAATAGAGCAAATCTTATTCGAGAATGATCTTACAATGTAATCGAATTCTGATCATTTCCTCAAAATAAAGGGTGCAGTTAATTTTCAAACAGAGAAAAAAAATGAAAAAAACAGATGATTGATATTTTTTTTGCCTTTGGAATTTTTTGAAAAAAATTATTGCACCTAAAATTTTGAATATACACTGACATGCAGAGGAAACAATATAAAACAATCACACAGCTTTATTTTCTTAAGCAGTTACGATTGTTTGGCGGTATCTTTTTATCAGTAAGAGACCCCAGGTGACCCGTTGGGTCAACTTGTTGGGTTTACTGTTTACATTTAATTTCATGAAGAGTTTCTGAAAATAAAGAGATATTTTAAAAATACGTTTATTTGCAGTTATTGAAGTTGATTTGAAAAATGTCTGAAGGAAGTTGAAATAAAAATACTTAAAATATTGTTTGTTTAAAAAAAGCTGAAATATAAATAAACACGCACGCAATCACTGGAAAGTGGAAAGAGAGAGAGGTGGGTGGAAAGAGAGAGAGAGGTGGGTGGAAAGAGAGAGAGAGAGGCGGGTGGAAAGAGAGAGAGACGTGGGTGAAAAGAGAGAGAGAGAGGTGGGTGGAAAGAGAGAGAGGTGGGTGGAAAGAGAGAGAGAGAGAGAGGTGGGTGGAAAGAGAGAGAGAGGTGGGTGGAAAGAGAGAGAGAGGTGGGTGGAAAGAGAGAGAGAGACGTGGGTGAAAAGAGAGAGAGGTGGGTGGAAAGAGAGAGAGAGAGAGGTGGGTGGAAAGAGAGAGAGGTGAGTGGAAAGAGAGAGAGAGGTGGGTGAAAAGAGAGAGAGGTGGGTGGAAAGAGAGAGAGAGAGAGGTGGGTGGAAAAAGAGAGAGGTGGGTGGAAAGAGAGAGAGAGGTGGGTGGAAAGAGAGAGAGGTGGGTGAAAAGAGAGAGAGAGGTGGGTGGAAAGAGAGAGAGAGAGAGAATTGGGTGGAAAGAGATAGCATTTTTCTCTCCATTTCCTTCTCTCCCCCTCCGTTTTTTACACGATAATACCTTTCTTTCACTCACTCTCTATATATGACTTCTGGCAAACACACAAGCAACGTTCACAGACTTCTATAGTAATAAAGATGTCAGTGGACATTGGGGATTGGAAAATAAATTTTCGTAAGTGCTCTGTTATAAAAGATGCAGCGCTTGAAAAAAAGACAATGCAAAGTTATTGGACCAATGAAAGATCTGAGATGATATAGTCCTGAATATCTACAAATTTATAAGGAATTAATTGTTCAATTTCATTAAAACTAGAATATTTTGACAACACGTTGTCGCGCGTTGAAATCCTCTCAGTATATATTATTGATGAAGTTATCGGTAACACTTTTTCGAGATTTACAAATTCTATATTTCGTTCAATTTCGCAAACAAATCGATGAAATTTGAATAAAGCTGATCTGGTTGGAAAAATATTTCGGCAAACTTTGCGGTTTAATAATTTCCTTAATTTGATTTAATTTTAATAAACTTCATTGTAAACAATATTTTTTAAGAAAATCTCTTTTTTTTTCTTTTTAAGAATGAATAATAAATTCTTAGGATTTCTTATTCTTGAGCATACAACATACAACAAGCCATGCGTAAATATTTGTTTCTGGAGACAAATTCCAACATTTTAAAGCATTTGGCCTTGTGATTTGTTTATAGTTCTGGGAAACGAAGGGTGAACTGGAAGCTGGAATCTTGTCCATTCGAAAGTTATTCGGATGGTTTAGGAATAAAGTTTATTTGTACCCCCCTTACCTGTTTCCACTTCTCCCCAAAATTTTGTTTCAATCAGTAGATATAAGGTTATTTTAGAAGGTGTAACGGACGGACAAAAGTCAAAGAATTTTATATATTAGAATTTTTTTTTTTTTTTGCAACACGAGGATTTCAACAGGTGTTAACCTGTTGAAATCCTCAGAATATCGGTATTGTTGATTAAATTGTTTTTAAAATAGTAAGAGTCATTTTTTTATGTTAAACAATCAAACATTTTATTCCCCCCCTCCACCAAAAAACTTAATGAAAATTTATTGTACTAAGGTACGCACCCGAGTAAAACCAACTGTACTTTGTACCCCTTTACACTTCTTGCCAAAATTTGCTTTGGATCTCGTCAATGTATGGCTATTTTAGAGGATGTGACGAACGGACCAACAGAAGTCACAAAATTTTATATATAGATAGAAGAGTGTAAGGTGTTTGGCAAGTCATTTTAGTCTAACATCTTGTTTTTTACATGAAACTTAGTGTTGACTTCAGTGTCCACTCTTACCCTCTGTTCCTGATATTGATCACTATTGCCCATAAATATAGCATACCTTAAAACTATATATAATTCTAACATATATTTTTACTTCATTTCTTCTCTCCTTTTTATCGACTCGCCATTTTTCTTGTCTTTTTCTTCTTTTGCTCTTTACAGTTTTTCTCCTCTTTTATTATTTCACTCCGATTTTCAATCTTCAGTCAGTGGCTGACGTGTAAATGTTTTGGGTTGTGTAAAATTAGTATACCTCTTTATTTTATTAAAAAATTAAGATTGTTTAGCAGTATGCTGTTATCAGTAGAGTCTGTGCACCTTGAGGATGAGCAAATATGTTGTTGGGTTTTCTTAGGTGCCTTCTAAAGGAAGATACACTACTTTAAGCAGCTTGAAGCCGAAAAAAGGATATGGACCAATGAAATATTTAAGATAATAAAGTTGTAATAATATGAACATTTCTAAGTAGGAATTGTTTCATCTTGTCTTGGCAAGTTATTTTAGTTGAATATTAGCTTGCCTTTTTTACACTAAAGTGATGGCTAAAATTACTTCAAAAGCAATGATAAATTTTCTGGCTTGGAAGGGAAAGTTTGACTCAATGTTCATTCTGTATAAGGCCTAGGGGCCACTGAAGGTATAAAGTTACTTTAGGGGTTAACAATTTATTTCATGCGTCATAATACGTGTTATATTCAAATATCTCGACGCCTCGGGTGAGTCCTGTGGGCAGTCTTATTAAATTGTATTTAATATATTTGTAACTAATTTGATCGAAATTTTATTAATGTCATTGTAGATTATGAAGAGGTAGAGATATTTTTTCCCAGATTTCCCAGAGATATTTTTTTGCTCATTACTACACATCATATGCAACGAAGAACGGTTGTTGCCGATGCTATAGATATTTCTCACTAACATAGATCCGATATTCTCAAGAATAAAACGTAACTTTCCTGAAAGTTGCTGTCTCACATCTTCCGAAAAAAATCATTAACAAAAAAAAAAAAAAAAGAAAGAAGGAAAGAAAGAAAAACATCGGAATAGATGTTTGAAGTAGCCAAACGAACATTCATTGTGAATTTGGGAGACCGGCCAACGCAAAGTCTTGATCTCAATATAATTGAACCATTGTGGTAGGAACTGAAGAAAAAAGTGTTCCAACAAAAACCATGCAATCAACAAGAGCTTTGGGATTGGTGCGAAGAAGAATGGTTAAAAATCTGGCCTATATTCTATTCAATCTCACATCGAACTGGGGCAATTATTCGAACCAAAAGCAGCAGCAATAATTATTTACTAAAAGTATTAGGTTGGTGCAAAAATAATGACTTAATAATGTCGTTTTTTGACGTATTTTCTAACGTCAAAAAATGACATTATTACGTCATTATTTTTGCACCAACCTAATAATATTTATTATTACAAAAATTAAACAAATAAGTTTTTCCTTTTTAACTAAATAGCTGAATGGCAAAATATTTGCTGGTGGCCAAGTTTCTTTTGATGACCTTTTTTCAAGATTATGATACTTAAGGTGTTCTGTCAGCCATCATACAGCATTAACGGAAATGCAGTAACTTTTATTCTGGCCATCGAATACCATAAAACATGCCGAGAAGCGCATACTGCTAATCACTCTCTTTACACTTTGTTTAAAGCCAGAAAATATTTCTAGATCTTCAGAAATTCTTGGTTAGATAATTTAATACAATTTAATAATACAAGTCTTACTAATTAACCCATAGTTGAGGGACAAGAGGTTAATTCATGCTTTTCCCTAAGGTATTTGCGCGTAAGTGAATATAACGAACAAGACTGGTGACTTGAACTCGGCACTCCGATTAACAATTCCGAGCTCTTTAACCATTACACAGATCGCGCATCCAAAGATGATTGTTTATTTAAACTTTTACAAAAGTACGTAGTGCTCAAGTTTATACACAAAACTTATGAAAATCATTAAATCTAAGAAAGAAAGAAATAAACCCAATGCAAAAAAGAAAAAAAAATAGTCGACACTTCAATTTTAGCGTACCTGTAAGTAGGAGAGTTAATGGCGTACGAGAAAAGGGAAGGAAAGAGATGTTATTATTTGAAAAGAAGAAGGAAAGACATATTATCAACAATTGTTTTTCTCTTAACTTTTCTTTTACCTGTATCACTGCTAGCTTTCTTTTGACTGAGGACTAATGAAGAGAAAAAAGGCACAGTACGCTAAAATTGGGAAAGAAAAGCACAGCACAATGTATACACAAATGTATACAACACAGCGGTCGAGTCAGAAATGATTCCGTTCGGGTTAACTCGGTTCGGATCGGCAATGTTCGGCAATGTCCGAGAACCGAAATTTTGTTCGATAACCGAGACATTTTTATCTCGAATAATCTGTTTGAAAACCGATTTGTTCGACATGTGGGACGTTCGATAACCGAGGTTTCTCTGCATTAATATGATTTTATGATTTGCCAACGAGTTGGTTGTTTTATTAATTATTACATTGCGTATCGACATTATTACATTAATAAGGTCGTTATGCAAGTTCTTCGACCTTTTTTTCATGTCACATTCTAGCAAGATTTAGAAGTGATTTTTTTTTATGTTGCGTTATAGTTTTAACTTTTGCTATTCACACATCCAAGCGTCATAGCTTTGTGCTTCATCTGCAATTTAACCCTCTGGATGGACAAATATAGTTTGTATATTCTTCTTTCTATCATGGCTTTCACTGCTCTCCACAGCTTCACAGCTTGTAGCTCTTTTCGCAATGTTTAGTCCCTTACTATGCCATCGATTTACAAAAGCTCTTTAGGTAGCTTATTACAAATTTCCGTCTCTCCTTCAATATGTACTCTGTGTATCAAATTCTCCGAGGACCTTTTTCTGAAATTCAACTTTCACTTTATGATTTCGAATGTAAGTATACTTTTTGTCTTATATTTCGTTAAAATCTGACCGTTGCTCACTTACTCCTTCCATGGTATTAATTGCTTTTTCCTTGATTCTTTTCTTTGACTCATTCCAACTTACACTCTTTTGTCCTAGGTATGACAATAAACTACACACGAAAACAAGACTTCTGATTGGGAGATTGGAGGCTTTGTGTCGTATGGAACCATCTCTTAGTTGCTGTTGTTTCCAGGTCTACTCTAACCCGTAGCAGCTGTTAGGGTCCCAGCTATGGGTAAATAGAGAATCCCACACAAGCACAAATCTATATGAAAATATAAAAATACAGTTTAATAGTAAAATGTCCAACAATACATTTTATATCAAAATAACCAACAATTCATTTTATCTGTAGGTTGAAGGCATAGAATTACGTTCCAAATATATTTAGTTGAAACAACAAAATTGTTCAAAATGTTAAGATTCTGGCATTAAATAACCCATAGCGGTGTTGATATGCCGCTAAACAGAATCAACCAACCAACAATACATCTTTAAAGCAAAATGTCCAACAATACATTTTATGTGTAGTTGAAGGCATACAATTGCGTTCAAAATATATTTAGTTGAATCCGTAAAATTGTGTTCAAAATATTTAGATTTCGGCATTAAATAACCCATAGAGGTGTTGATATGCCGCTAAACAAAACCAACCAACCAACAATACACATTTAAAGCAAAATGACCAACAATACATTTTATCTGTAGTTGAAGGCATAGAATTGCGTTCAAAATATATTTAGTTGAAACAATAAATTGTTCAAAATGTTAAGATTCTGGCCTAGAGGTGTTGATATGCCGCAAAACGAATTCAACTAAACAACATGAAAGTCCATATATTATCCTACAATTTCTCAAAGGAATCCATCTGTATTCCAAAATATAACTTCAACAAAATTACAACATTAAACATGTCCACACATGTATAGGGACTAAAGCTGAGTAACATCTACCATGTAGTCAATTGTGAAAGCAGAATAACATAAGTGTTAACAGCCATCCTCGGGGACTTTAAGAATCACGCAGGCATCGCCAGGTGGTCTCACCTATGACCATCACCAGATTTTACCTTAGAAAAATGATCTGCCAAGGATATATTCAGATAATTTGTGAAATTACAGGGTCTCCCCAAAAAATTAACATCACATCGCAGGCCAATGATTTTGGCAATTATTGTTGAAATAACCTCAAATTTTCACAGAATGTATAGAAACAGATCAAGATTTCATATTTAATGTTTTATTTTTGTTCTGTTTTCAGGTCGCGCCATTCCGTACACTCCCAAAAAGAAGTCGTTATGTGTCCTGGAATATTCTCGAACACAGTCACCCAAAACTATGCAGCGTGCCTTCAATGTAAAATTTGGAAAAAAAACTCTACCAACTGGCAAACAAATTTGGATTTGGCACCAAAAAACTTAAAGAAGAAGTATGCTTATGCATTTCTAAAGGATCCGGTCGACCATCATCATCATCATCATCATCATCATCATCATCATCATCATCATCATCATTCTTCTTCTTCTTCTTCTTCTTCTTCTTCTTCTTCTTCTTCTTCTTCTTCTTCCCTTTTAGCTACATTATGTCACTCCTTTCTTCTATTTCTCATGAATTTATTCGGCCTTACTTTGTCGTCACCTCAAATTATTCCATTTTTGCTTTCCAGCTACCGTCTCTTTCTCTTGAAAAAAAATAGTCTTCATATAAACAAGTAAATAAAAATCGAACCAAATTGAAACAAATAGTGAATTTGCTATGAATGACGTCACCGTATCTAAGGTTTGTACCGTAAAAAGCCATTCATAAGAACAGAAGAAATTAAAGTCGCCATTTTTAATAAGCGATTGTTTTTTTGTTTTTTTTTATTGCTGTTAGAACGTTGTTTCCCTTAGCAAATATATGTGGGTGGTATCAATAGTTGCTGCCGTAGCTATAGATGTTTAACCAAACATTACAAAAATAAAAATAAAAACATACCTTCCGTCTTTTTCGGTCTGGTCTGGTTTGATTTTAACCATTGCTTTCCGTCTTTATTGAACCGGAATAGAGATTTTTCCATTGTTTCCTACTTAGGATTGGCTTGCCTGTTCATTTCGTCCATGACCTTAATCTTTTAAACTGTTTTAACTTTTTGATGATCTGACTGGTCAGTAGCCCGCAACTGTTCATTTTGATGGTAGCAGATAGGCGTTTTTCTACTTGCTGCACCTCCGATTGATTGTAAAGATCCCGTCTTCTGGTAGCGCTTAGAGAGATTCCTCTGGTCAACAGTTGCATACTATCGGGGTATTTCCAGTGACATGCATCGTATGAAGAGGTACCACTGTATATCTTTTCGATGGAGAATCCTGAGGGCACATAATGTTTTAGTTATATCCACCTTGTGGCCGGTATTTATTGCCACAGGTGATAGTCAGTAATAATAATTTTAGCATTTTTCTCCTTAAAAATGTATTAGTAACCACTTGCGTCAAGGTGGTATTAATGCCTTGCTTGTGTTGAAATGATAATGGAGACGAATTGGGAGAAGTTGGAAAAAAGTTGTTATGGTAATTTACCCATGCACGCATGGACTTTCCTAGCTATAAATAGGAGCAGGTACTGCCTTTTGGAAAGGAAAGTTTCCAATAGTCAGCTCTGACAGTCGGACCAAAGATTCTTGCTGTAACACTCTCGTTTGTATATGTTTCTATTACTGTTTCTGTTAATATATTAGTTTAACTCAGTTCCTCTCTTTGTGTATATATTTCTGGCCCTAACAAAAGTGAATGAAAGTTTTGTTCTAAAATTCACTTGAAAATGAAACAGAACTAATGCTTTTAATTTAATTATATAATTAAATCTGAAGATTTTAGCTTCGGTTTTTGAAACATGGCATTTCCTGTGTAGCGAAGTAATCATATTTTTAAATCAGTTAATTTATAATATATATATATATATATATATATATATATATATATATATATATATATGAGGAACCGCCGATGGTTGTGCTAGTCAGAAGTCATCGTGACCGAGGATTTAAGCGTGCTGACGTCGTTCAGATTGTTGATTACATTAGATAACGTGTTTTCCCACGGAAACTGTAACTAAGGTTCGCTCAGCCGAGTTGCAGTATAAGCTAAAGTTTGGTGTAGAATAAACACAAATGTGTCTGAGGTAGCCTCTGCAACAGGGATTAGGTAATAGACGAGCATACTAGGATACGAGTAACCAGTCATTATATGATGATATTTAAGACGGATGTGACGGAAGCATATCTATCTATCTATATATATATATATATATATATATATATATATATATATATATATATATATATATTGAAATTATCACGGAGTGGCTAACCGGGTGCCCTGTGATTGTACCAAAACAATCAATCACAGGCGACCTTTTCAGATTTTCACCAAACCCCCACGAGAGCGGTGTTTTTACAAACTCTCTTCCTCTTTTGCTTACTGGGACCTTCAGAGACAACACGTTCCCCGTCTGCACTCTCCGTCATCTAAACACCAGGACATGTGTGTGCATTTAGACAGCAACTGAAGCACAGAAGTCAAGACTCTATCTTCTTCAACACAGCCAAAACGACAAAAGAAATATAAAACTGTTAAAGTTCCGCAAAGCCGATTGTTTGTAATGAAACTTTCCTCTGTTTTCCTACATTACAAGTTTTTTCAAACATTTTCAAATGTGCTTGTGTTCCTTTCTTCTTGCCGGCGTCACAATATTTTTGTTACCAAATATAACTGGGAAAATCCCAATAATATATATATATATATATATATATTCGGGTTTCGATCCGAGCTAGAGGCAACCTGATGTCTAGCCACACTGATGAGCTGTGAAACAGTGAAACAGTCTGTCTGTGGATGACGTTATATATATATATATATATAGTTTATGCAAAACTAGGTAATCCGTATGGGTAGATCCAAGGAGGATGATATCCATAGAGCTCAATGTAAATTCAGAGCAAATATGTTTGTATAAAAACATATATATATATATATATATATATATATATATATATATATATATATATATATATATATATATATAAATGGTTGGATAGATGTGAGCTTGTGAACCTGGGTTTCACGCTTTAGCGATCGTCAGACAAACTGATTAATTTTTTTTAAAATTTGGGTTTATGTAGATTAAAAAAATAATCAGTTTGTCTGACGATCGCTAAAGCGTGAAACCCAGGATCACAAGCTCACATCTATCCAACCATATATGTTAGCTCTATCACTGATATTGAGCGCTTTCTAATAAGTACCGCGCATATAATATATAAATAATTATACATACATATATATATATTTATTTATATTTATATACACACATTTTTCACACACACACACACACACACACACATATATATATATATATATATATATATATATATATATATATATATATATGCATGTGTGTGTGTGTGTAATAGACTCACCGGTCATCTTCAACATATTAAGGTCAAATAATTCTGAACTGTTGAACTATCCCGCACATACCATTTGATTATGAGTGTAAAGGACTCTGAAGAAACATCCACCCTTTTTGGAAGAACCGAATATCGATAACTGGTGCACATAATGTGCTAAAATGGCTTCAAACGACCCGTTTAATTATTTCATAATTAGAGTTGTCAACTAAGTCTGAAGAAACCAGTATACCGTACTATTTAATCCACAGCTGGGGAGAGTAAAGATGAATTCTTACATTTGCCAAGTGAAATTGCACGCTAAGTAAATGCTACGGACTGAACACGGGTCTCTTTCAGTTTATGGAGATATTGAAACCTGATAGGTCTAAATCACTTTCATAAAATGGTCGTACAATAGCCACGGTCCCATCTAACTGAAATGAAATAGCCTCATCAGGGGTTTCAGGTCACTGACTATCAGGCGTATAATGTCAACCCAGAAAATGTTTACCTCCAGCACGCTTAATGAATACAATCCAGGAAAGAAGATACATATTCCCACAGTGTACACGTGTCGTCTACCCAGAAATCAGGGCAACAGAACTCTTTCTTGAAGCTGGGATCCCAGACCCCGGGACATAGTCACTCGAGTGCGAGATACACCGGCTACTCTGGGATATACTGGCATCCCATACCACTATAGAATTAAATATTATAGTAAAAAATAACTTCATGAACAAAAAAGTATAATTGGGATACTATGGCACAATGTGGCGCAGATATATCTGGAATGGTTACGTGGCAACAACACAGGGTGACGTGGTTTCGAGAGAGCCATAAAATACTACGACACCTGGCCAATGACACACATGGTGCTGAGTAATCGACATGTCTTCAGAATACGATCGTCGAACTGTTGTGAAAAGCCTTCGCACCGGCCACAAAACCAAAGAATTTATTGAAAAGTTTCATCTATGACCTCGCAAAGGCAGATGGTACCTCCGACGGCAAGGATAATTTCAGGCTAGAACGCAAGACTCATAAGAAGCGCTCTGGTGCCAACAGGACGCCCGAGTTTCTCACCGACGTTGTAGAACTTGTCAAGGAAAATTCCACCAAAAGCATGAGGAAAATCATCAAGGAAAAAGGCAATAGATGGCGAACAATTAGGCAAGGAGTTGAATTATAAATCTGCTCAAGAGTCTCCACTTCTTAACCGTACCACTGATCGCCCAACTTATGTCCCAGCTCATCACCAGAGTGAAATCTTTTCATCTATTTTGTGTGGAGCGTTTTGGAAAAGGAAGTAAACGACAGGCTCAACAACACCAAGGAAGATCTCAAGGCAGACATCAGGGATGCCATGGCCAACATGGACCAGGGGAACCACCTAAAAGACTGCTACAGCTTCAGGTCGCGCTTGGAAAAATGGGTAGCTGTTGATGATGATAACATCAAGTGAGTTTTGTACCTTATATATACTGGTACATTTTAATAGCTCTATATATTTTGTACCTTATATATTTGTTATATAATAAAAAAGGTTGTTTTTATTATTCATTAATTTTTCAGATTTATCTGCGGATTTATCTTTCGGATTTATCTGCGCCACATTATATATATATATATATATATATATATATATATATATATATATATATATATATATATTAGAAAGTTTTTAAATTCATATGCTTATATATGAGTAAGGTTATAAACACCACAATCCTTATGTAAATATATAATATTGAGTATTGTCATCGCATATATATATATATATATATATATATATATATATATATATATATATATATATATATATATTGTTTATACGTTATTTTATATACAATCAAATATTTAAATAAATGCTTTGTTCATAATAAACAGTTTTGACAACATTTACCGGCCTGAATGTCCGAGAAATTTCCTACAAATATGTGTCCTCAGACAGGAATCGAACTTGTATCCTACTCATAATAGTCATATAGCCTAATGTGCTATACCTTTTAGCTACAGAGGAAGCATCTAGTTAGCAAGGTCGAATTATGGGAAGGAGTAATGTTCGCAGAAGCTGAATCACTCACATCCATACAACTAAGTGTATATATATATATATATATATATATATATATATATATATATATATATATACCATATACGCCAGCTAGATGTTTTCATAAAAGCTGTCTGCGTGCAATCTGTGGAGTTAAGCTTCAAGATAGGATATCGACCTGTTTAACTGGTGTAATATTGAAGGAATCGAGACTTTTATCATACAGTCTCAGTTACGGTGGACTGGTCATGTGTTGAGAATGTCTGATGACAGGATACCCAAGATCCTAAAGTACAGCCAGTTAGATCAGGGCTACAGGGATGTAGGACGCCGATGGCTAAGATACAAAGACAAGCTGAAAAGCAACTTGTCATCTGTCAATATACCACATAACACCCTCGAGAGCTTAGCCTTGGAGCGCGTAGAATTGAGATCAACGTGGTTTAGTGGACTCAGCAATTTTCAATCTGCTTGTCTGAATCATCTTCAAGAAGCGAGAGCAAGATCTAAAAGGTCAGGCAATTTAACAGTGATCTCATCTCACAATCCTCACACTTGCTCCATATGTAGCCTCCTTTGTAAAACATTAGCGGGTCTTAAATGCCACTTAAGATTATCGCACACACTTTCATAACTGAATCAATAAGCTGTCAGATCCTAATACGTCGAAACCGACGGGAGAGTCCATTATATATATATATATATATATATATATATATATATATATATATATAAAGGCTGTTTTTTATTATTCATTAACTTTTCCGGTTTTATCTGTTCCACACTAGATAAGTTGGGTGACATTGGAAGATGGTAATCAATGTATAACATTTGTAGTTTCATTAACTCTTATCTAATCGTGAAAATGAAAGATCAAAACAAATTTTAAATCTTCAAATAATCCCTATTCTATTAACCATTTACACCAACTCGATTGGAGATGGCTCGAGACCTTCCCCTATAATCTCTTGCCGTCAATAGGTCCTGTAAGTGTCAAATTCTTCAAGCTTTCTTTCCTCAGTATGTGTCATAGTAATTACAAATGTCTCTTTCTGATGTTAAGTATAGATGTCTTTGTTTCAATTTTCCTTAAAGATGTATTTTGTCAGTTTTTCCCAAACAAGCCGGGTATGACACTAGTGCGCAGGGGAGTTACAGATTATAAAAATAAGAGAAAAGTTTGGGTAAAAGGTGACTGAGGAAAGGATAAAAGATGAACGGGATTCAAGAAGACAGAAGATGGCGAATGACGTATTTGAAGACTAGTTTTCAGGGAAGCGAGCAAACGGAAGAGAGTTCCACTGTCGGGAAGCGCTAGTAAAAGAGTGGGACCTAGATGCCAATCTAGTAGCACGCTTAAATTCACGTAGTCGGGTTACTCGGAAAAAAGCTGTTGCCATGAAAATATTTGTATAAAAGACAGCTGGATGCAATGTCAGTCGGTGAAAAAGTGGTTGAAGTCGAGATGCCAGGTCATGGTCTATTACATTGCAGATCATTCTTCGTTATTATCAAGTTCAGTCCATGGTATTCTCAGTATCCTTCTGTAAAATCATATTTCTGTTAGCGCAACTGTTTTCTACATATGTGAAGAGATTGTCAAGCATTCACTGCCATGTAGGAGGGCCGATATTACATTAGAGTTAATCACGCTATTCCTTCGAAATTTTCCTGTTTCTTAATATTCTGCTTAGATTTATCACAGTTAATTTCACACTTTTAGCTAAATATCAGACCCTACATGAATTGGAAATGATCAGACGCAGTTAGAAATAAAGAAAATGTAACCAAAAGAGGGAGTAGAAGCATAATCAAGATATCTTTCTCCACAGCTTCAAATAGAAGGTTACGAAAATAAATTCTGATTTCGTTTCATTCCTTTCGCCATTTTCAGACTTCTTCAGTAATTGCTTCTTCATTTCATCGCTCCTCCGATTTGGTCCCTATGGACTTTTACATTTTCCCTCAATGATTGCTTCTTTCTTTCATATCACCTGTTATTTGGTCCCGTTTGTGTTTTTGTCTCCTTCAATGATTCGCCCTCCCTTTCACATCTCTTCCTTTCGACTTATTCCGTTCCTTTCTTTTTCAGTCCGCCTTCAATGTTTTCTCCTCCTCCTTTTTTCTTCTTCTCTAATCTCTTTCGTTGTTTTTTTTTTTTTTTTCACTCGGTAACACTCTTTTTATTCCTCTGGTGTTTTTCAGTCTTCTTCAGTGATTCCTTCTTCCTTTCATCTCTCCTTCTGTTTTCCCCTCGTCTGCTTTCATTCCTGCTGCCTTTTTCAGTCTCCTTCAATGATTCATCCTTTTTTTTCTTCTCTCATTTCTTTCCACTCGTCCCTTTTCATTTCTGTCGCCTTTTCAGTCTCCTTCAATGTTGTCTCCTCCTCCTCCTCTTCATATCTCCTTTATTCTCCTAGTTTCTTTTCATTCCTGTCGCCTTTTTCAATCTCCTTCAAAGATTAATCTCCCTTTTCACCTCGCCAATTTTCTTTCCGATCGTCTCTTTTCATTCCTGTCGCCTTTTTCCTCTCTCCAACTTTCTTTCTGATCGTCTCTTTTCATTCCTGTCGCCTTTTTTCAGTCTCCTTCAATGATTCGTCTCCCTTTTCATCTCTCCAACTTTCTTTCAGCTCGTCTCTTTTCATTCCTGTCGCCTTTTTTCAGTCTCCTTCAATGATTCGTCTCCCTTTTCATCTCTCCACCTTTCTTTCAGCTCCTCTCTTTTCATTCATGTCGCCTTTTTTCAGTCTCCCTCACTGATACGTCTCCCTTTTCATCTCTCCAACTTTCTTTCAGCTCCTCTCTTTTCATTCCTGTCGCCTTTTTTCAGCCTCCTTCATTGATTCGTCTCTCTTTTCATCTCTCCACCTTTCTTTCCGCTCGTCGATTTTCATTCCTGTCGCCTTTTTTCAATCTCCCTCAATGATACGTCTCCCTTTTCATCTCTCCAACTTTCTTTCAGCTCCTCTCTTTTCATTCCTGTCGCCTTTTTTCCGTCTCCTTCAATGTTTCCTCCTCCTCCTCCTTCTCTCCCCTTCATTCTTTCCCGTTAATCATTTCTTTTTTTTCCTTTCTCTAATCGACCGTTCTATATAACTTCTTTTCTTTCATCTTGCCGTTTTCATTCCTCAGTTGATTCTTCTCTTTCCATTCTTTCAACTTATATCCTTTCCTCTTCTGATTCTTTCTTTATATCGTTCCCTTCTCGACTACCAACATTCCGTCTTTCAATCTCAATAGATTTCTTCTCTTTTCTCCTTCATCCTTCATAACATTTTGGTTATCTCTTCTCTTCACTCTACCGTTTTTCCTAATCTTTTATTTTTCCCCTCTTGATCTCTCTTAATCTCTTAATCTTTCCTTCTTTCTATCTCTTCCCCTTACTTTAGCCGATAGCCTTTATCCTTGTTAGCATTGCAATTGAATTATTAGCATTCAAAACAGCTGCAGCAGGACAATAGTAATGCAGAAAACAATTGACAACAATGGCGACTAGTGACGACGCAAATACAGGCGGTATACATGCTTCTCCTGTAACAACGGTTAGAATGGAGGGAGCAAAACACCGGAGGTGCTTACCACGGGCGTGGGTGTTCAATAACAGAATAGATTGTGAAAATAGTTTTTACGTCAGTTTTGTTTTATTTTTATCTTTGGCTCAGGGGCTAAAATAATATTTGGTAGGAAAAAAAGGTAAAAATAATCGTATTTCAGAAAGTACATAGAAATATGCGAAGTGTGCGTGTGTGTGTGTCTTCATTAGCACAAATATACTACCTAATGTCAGCAGTTCGATGAAATATCGTTATTATTCAGGGATTATCCGGAGTAATATCCATATCGGCCAATATGCACTACGGCCTTCGTAGTTCACAGATTCAGTATTAGCAATACACCACAAATTGTAATACTCTCGTCATTGTTCATTTCATCAAGTCGTTTTGACCGGTAAGCTTCCCGGCCTTCCTAAAATTATTTAAAATCTGAGATGTTTATTATAAATATCCCATGAACTGTTCTGATATTCTCATCTTTGTTGTTTTGGTCGCAACGTTTCCAGGAGTACACTCTTTGGCCTTCCTAGTAGGAATTGAAGTTCAGAGAGGTGGTATTGTCATATTCAGTGAATTGTTCTAATATCCTTATCTTTGTTATTTTGATTACGATATTTTGATCTGAAGGGAAATGAAAGAGGGAGAAGAAAGGAAAAAAGAGAATAAAAAGTGAAGAGAGTAAGAAAAAGAAAGTGGTAAGGAAAAATAAGAAAGAGAAGGAAGAGAAAATGAAAAGAACGGAAACATTGAAGGTTAAATCGAGATGAGAAATGAAAAGAATGGGAAAGAAAGAAAGAAAGAAAGAAAGAAAGAAAGAAAGAAAGAATAGGAACGGAAAGACTGGGATCGTAAGATGGAAAGAAAAATTCAAAGGAAAAAAGAATAAGAAAAAAAGAATTCAAATAAAAAGGAAAAATAAGAACAAGAAAGGGAAAGCCACAAACGTGAAAGAAAGAAAGAAAGAAAGAAAGAAAGAAAGAATCGTACGAGAAAAGGAAAGGTAGAGATTATAAATGAAAGAAAGAACAAAAAAAGCCGGCGCAAAGAAAAAAATATATTGACAAAGATAGAAGGAAAGAAAAAGTAATTACAAAAAATAAAAGAAAGCACGAAGTATCTTAGCAATAAAAAGAATGAAAAAAATAAAAAAGGAAGAATAAAACGAGAAAAGGAAAGGCACAAAATTCAAAAGAAAGAAAGAAAGAACGAAAGAAAGAAAGAAAGAAAGAAAGAAAGAAACAACGAAATAAAGAAAGAAAGAAAGAAAGAAAGAAAGAATGGAGAAAATAGTAAATGAAATGAAAATTCAAAGAATCTAAGCAAAGAAAAAATCAATAAGAAAGAAAGAATTAAAAAAAAAGAAAAAAAAGAAAAAAAAAGAACGAGAATAGAAAAGTCCCAAATTGTAAAAGAAAGATGAAATAGTAAAAAAGAAAAGAAAATTCAAGGAATCTTTGCAAAGAAGAAAAGTTAAAAAAGAAAGAAAGAACGAAAGAAAGAAAGAAAGAAAGAAAGAAATAGAAAAAAGGAAAAAAAAGAAAGGTAAATTCAAAGAATCATATTAGGTTGGTGCAAAAATAATGACGTAATAATGTCGTTTTTTTGACGTTAAAAACTACGTCAAAAAACGACATTATTACATCATTATTTTTGCACCAACCTAATAGCAAGGAGAAAGAAGTAAAAAGAAAAGACGGAAAATAAAAACTAACAAAGAAAATGTGAATGTAGAAGAGAAAATGATGACAGGCTTTATTAGACGGAAATTAAAATCAATGAAAAATGATAAAAATTAATTGGTGGAATGGCTAGACAACAAAGCAAGTAAGCAGTCAATATTCCGCGAAAGAGAACACAAGCAACACCAGGAGAAAGAAGAAAAGCCGGCAGGCCGCAAGGTGTTAAAACCGTTTTCTCATAAGGTTTCTTTTTTTTTATATATTTTGGTAACTGCTTTTTGGGTGCCAAAGATTTCATTTGCTTTCTTCTCAATTCCTTTTCGGCTCTGAATCCATCATAAAAGAAAGACGACCATAGGTTAAAAAGTGTGTCTTTTGTCACATTGTGGTCCAAAGATACACACACCTAAGCATGCACACCAACAAAGAGATACAAATACACGTGCGATCACACACACACACGCGCGCGCGCGCGCACACACACACACACACACACACACACACACACACACACATAAGGGTGTAACAGCAAAACTGTCCAAATCGTGTAACAGCAAAATTGTTCAATTGTTAGATTAAGCTTTGAACCGTTGTATCTTAGAAATGATTAAAGATATTTTACTGGAATTCTCCGACGATTTTATAACACTACTAGACTCTACTTTAACTAATCTATTTAGCTCTAAGTTAAAATTATGATCCTTCTTACTGTTGTGACCTCTTGATCCAGTTTTCCTCTCTACTGTTCCTTCTTTTTCAAATTTATTCACTATTCTCTTGATGGTTCTTGAATGAAATTTGAAGATGGAAGCCAGGGTATGAATGTTAGTACCATTACTGTATGCCCGAAAGGTCTTTTTCCTCTCACCATTGCTCATTTGGGAACACAGTTGTGGTGATACAAAACAATTTTAACCTGTTCTCTTTTTAGCGAAACAAAGGGTTTTCCAATGATTCTTACGACAAATGGTGTCAAGATGTCGAAATGAAAACCTGGAGAAAAGAAACTCAATTAGCTTACTGTTTTTTTTTTTTTTTTTAGATATTAAACATTTTGTGGGATGGACAATTATCCCAGGCTGTTACTAATCTATCTGTATTGCAAAAAATTATACTCAAGTGTACTTCACGTATGTTGCGTAGATTTCTATCCATACAATGGCCATAATTAAATTGTTCTAAAGGCTTTGCTCCTTATCTTTGATACCAAAAAATTGTTTCTTGAACTTGGTTTTTGAGATTTGAGGTCAACTTGTACTAAATAAAGCAATAACAGAAATATAATAATAATTATCAACACCCTTTTAAATTACAGAGTTTAATTTTTTCAATTTTACGCTTTGCACTCAATCTGTGAGCGTTCCCAGATAGTAAAAAGAAAAGTATCATAGTCTTTCTTAAAAATACTGAAATGTCAACAGATCGTAAGGGAAAAGTCGACTAGATTGTTCAGCTGTCGAACTCTCTGCCCCGTGTAGAGAGTAACCCAGACGAGGCCTTTCCGAGGGGCAAAGTTTCGTCCGGGGTGGTAGACAGGCCCTGAACCCGTTTATACGGGTTCTAAGGGAATATATTGGCCGAGACTACGGGCGCGCAGAACCCTCGGCCTTGTGCTACATATATCCCTCGTGGAGGTCTGTTAAATATAGCAGATCATTAGGTTACGAAACATGATTTAACTCCTACCACCACTAAAAGCACTGCCTTTATCTAAGATAGCCCTACCTTTAATTCCTCTCTGTGTCGAACCCTCTCTTTGGGTCTTTACGTTCTTCTCCCCCCCTCTCTCTCTTTCTCTCTCTGTTTTACTCTGGGAAGCTCAACATAGTCTGGGCTCCCACAGTCTTTAAGAAATTCACAAAGGTCAGATTAACAACAACAAAAAAAAAAAAAAAGAACAGAAAATTTTTCATTTCAAAAGTTCACTTTCGGTTAAGGGGCGAATTTGCCCTCAACTAAGACTGAGGTTAAGAAACTTGATTTAACCACTAACTACTGCCTATATCTAATATGACTGCTCCTCCAATCACTCTTGTAATATCAAAAAACATTTTTTTTATCTCAGATAACCATATAATGTCATCAGTTTGCATGTTGTGATACAAAAAAACATAATTTTTTTTTATTTCGGATAACCATGTAAAATCATCACTTTGATTCTTGTGATACAAAAACATCATATTTTTTTTATCTCAGGTAAACATGTAACGTCATCAGTTTGCATCTCCTGATATAAAAAATACAATTTTTATCGTTGATTCCGTAGGAAGTCATGAGTTTGCATCTTGTGATACAAAAAAACATTTTTTTGTATCTCAAATAACTATGTAACGTCATCGGTTTGCATCTCGTGATACAAAAAACAATTTTTTATCGTTGATTACATGGAACGTCATCAGTTTGCATTTTGTGATGCAATAAAAGCATAATTTTTTGATCTCCAATTACATAGAACGTCATCAGTTTGTATTTTTTGATTCAAAAAACATATTTTTTTATCTGTTTCAATGAAACGTAATCAGTTTGCATCTTGTGATACAAAAAAAATAATGTTTTTATCTTTGATTCGATAGACCGTCATCAGTTTGCATCTAGTGATACAAAACATATGTACCATCTTGAAATTTCTGCTAGCGACTTGCGGGCATTTCATACAGCATAAAACTAAAAGCAGATAATCAATCTCTGTAAATTATTTGGGGCAGACAAAGTACAAAAACGGGATGCTGGCTTAATTAACATTTGGTTCTTATGCCAAATAAATGGTAAAAATGTGTCGAAAAATTTTCAGATGTCATTTTTTGACCTGACAATACATTTTTGTTTCCTTCAAATTTTCTTTAAGACTCCCTCGTTGGTTACACGCTCCGTCCATGGACTTCTCAACATTTCTGCTACCCCAAGTTTTAACTTCATCTGTGCGTGAATGTCCAGCAGAGTCACTGCCTTACAAGCAGATTAATATCGCTTCGCAGTCCAGTGCTCTTTGTTTCTAAGGAAAATGTTACGTTTCTTAGCTTTTGAAATGCGTCTTTCTTTACACCAATGCTTACTTCGGATTTCGGTGTCACATTTTCCATCCTACGTTAAAACGCATCGCAGATATTTAAAATTCTGTAAATTTTATTTCCATTTTTCTTCGTCAACGTCCTGACGATTGTGTCTAGCATGAAACAGCCTGTCGCCTCTGAGTGGTGACTTCAATGTTCACATATATATTTACATGCACTCTATCTCTGATATTGATCCCATAAATATAGCACACCTTAAAACTATATTTTTTCATATATATATATATATATATATTTTAAAATTAGGAAATCAGCTGATCACGCAACCTTGGTTTCAACATTTGGGTATCTTCAGGTGATTCGACTAAATAATTTCCTAACGCTTTATTATATTAAAAGAAATAAACACACGGTCTGGGTGTCCAGCGAAGCTTAATAGAAGGGGAAGAGTAAAGTTGAATAACATATACGATATTTTTATTACTTCTAAGCTCCTAAGAAAATTAAATTTTGGTATTAAATGACCCAAATTGTGTTTTTATATCGTTAAACAGTCAAATCAGTCAATCTTTCTTTTCCTTTGTTTAAGATTATTATAACGCATTTTACTAAAAGCGTACATACTACTTCAACGTCTACGTTTGCAACTGCTGCTACGGTTGGTGATTTGAATGTTAAGCAAATTGAATACAACTTATATTAATACGACCCTTCAGAATATTACGACTTCTATGTGCCGTGTCACTTCAAGACATTGATGATAATAGCTCTGTTCAACTGCCGGTCCTTTCATTTACACAAGTTCATTTGGTAGGCCATTCGCTGCTTTCCTTTTTTCTTGCCTGAGATATATCATATTCTTCAAGGTCACTTTCCCCATTAAAGAAGTACAAAGTATATTTTCTGCCAATATCCCTAAAACTTCCTTATAAATCACATGTTCAATCCATGACATTCTCAGCATCATACTGTATACCCAGATTTTAGTTATTTAACGGTGGTAATTCTGATGCTCTTTCATCTATGGCACATAGACTATGAATTTAAGCGCAGCGCAAGATTGGTGGCAAGGTCTCATCATTTTACAGTTGAAATTGCTAGATGCAACCATAAGTTTTATGCTAACAGATTCTTTTCCCGCACTTCTCGCTTGTGGAACCCTCTTCCGGCTTCTTGTTTCCCAGTGAACATTGGTCTTCAGGAATTTAAATGCAATGTCAATCGTTATCTTCTGTCTTAATTGCTGTTCTTTTACTGACCTCTCACTTTAATAATATTTTTTCTCATATGCTTTCACACTCGGTAACCGCTTGCGTCCTAGTGGCTTTATTGCCTTGCTTTATTCCCTCCTCCACCTGTGAGAAGATTGCTCAGCATTCAATATCATATAGGAGGATTGATATTACGTAACAGTTCAGTATTCTTTTCTTTGTTTCTTTTGCTTCAAGTCTCTTTATCTGTGAGGAGATTGTCCAGCATTTACTGCTATATAGGTGGACTGATATTACGTAACAGTTCAGTATTCTTTTCTTTGTTTCTGTTGCTCCAAGACTCTTCATCTGTGACGAGATTGTCCAGCATTTATTGACATATAGGAGGATTGATATTACGTAACAGTTCAGTATTCTTTTCTTTGTTTCTGTTGCTCCAAGACTCTTCATCTGTGACGAGATTGTCCAGCATTTATTGACATATAGGAGGATTGATATTACGTAACAGTTCGGTACTCTTTTCTTTGTTTCTAACGAAATTTTCCTTTTTCTTAATACTTTGCTTAGCTTTTGGAAGGCTTGTTTCGCTATTCCAATGCGCCTTCAGATTTCGGAGTCACTTTGTTCGTGCTCTGTTAAAACAGTTCCTAGATATTTAAATTTTTGTACGTGCATGATTTTTGCCATCCGCATCTTAGGATGTTACTTTTACTGACAACCATACTTTGGCTTCTTATAATTAATGTTTAGTCCTTTCTTCTCACTTTCCTTTACTATCTTCCCTAAGACTTTCTGTAGTTTCTTTCTGTGTCAGTAATGTGTGATTTGCATATTTTATTTTCTTAAGATTGTGGCCGCCAGCTTTTGATTCTCTCTCTCTCTCTCTCTCTCTCTCTCTCTCTCTCATATATATATATATATATATATATATATATATATATATATATATATATATATATATAAAACCATCTGCAAATACATAAAATAGAAAGTGTTTATGACAAAGATATATCTTCTTACCGGAATTATTCGACCATTACTGCATAGATATATCTTTGTCATAAACACTTTCTATTTTATGCATTTGCAGATGGTTTTCTCCGGGTATAATTTCTTGATTACTCAAATTCTTTCTTGTATGCCGTGTCCCTTCAGAGCATAAACGATGTCTTCTTTCTTTCTTTTTCTTTGTCCTATTACTCCCTATGTTACCTGCTGTTCTCTGTCACTCAATCAGTCCTGCGAATATCAAATTTTCCTTCCATATCGCCTGTCTCAGAAATGAAGCATTCTTCTGCTAGTGTTAAATATAATTATTTTTTTTCTTTGTACATTATTTACATGATTCGGACCCATCTTTGTCGCCATATTTATTACAACGTTTCGGCTGCTGTACGCTCCGGCCTTCTTCAGGTGGTTGGAACTGAACCCTTTATTTCGCTGTCAGTTATCAGTTACATTGAAAGCTTCTTTAATGGGGAAAGCGAGCTTGAAGAATATGATATATTTCAGGCAAGAAAACAGCGAATAGCCTAACAAATGAACTTGTGTAAATGAAAGGAGAGGAAATTGAACAGAGCTATTATCATCTATGTCTTGAAGTGACACGGCACATAGTTCTCACTGCCTTAACTGGGTATTGAACTCACACTCTTTGCATCTAACTAACGCCTTTAGGACATCTGCGTATGAATTTCTGGGTATTATAAACCTAATGTCTTCAGCAACTATGTTTTATCAGAGCTCATATTGCAATTTTTGTTGTCATCAATACATGTTTTTACCAGAGCTCATATTGCAATTTTTGTTGTCATCAATACATGTTTTTACCAGAGCTCATATTGCAATTTTTGTTGTCATCAATACATGTTTTTACCAGAGCTCATATTGCAATTTTTGTTGTCATCAATACATGTTTTTACCAGAGCTCATATTGCAATTTTTGCTGTCATCAATACATGTTTTTACCAGAGCTCATATTGCAATTTTTGTTGTCATCAATACATGTTTTTACCAGAGCTCATATTGCAATTTTTGCTGTCATCAATACATGTTTTTACCAAAGCTCATATCGCAATTTTTGTTGTGATTATTTCTATTAATTTTTTTTTTTTTGGGGGGGGGGGGTTCCATTTTCTCTAAATCTTCGTCGTTGTTCAGTATCTTTCTGCTTCGATCCTCTTTTTCGTCTTTGAGGAGACTGTCCAGCATTTACTGTGATATATGAGGATAGATACCACGTAAGATTTCTTTGTGACGAAGGTTTTCTGTCTCTTAATATTCTGCTTCAGTCAGTTATGTGCCACGCGTGATATACGCTTAGGCGATCATGAATCTTTCGATACATGACTGACGAGACAGATTTTTCCGTGGTAGACAAGTTGTCCTGCTATTTATCCATAGCTGGGGGGAGAGAAGGGGATTCATAACTTTCCCAAGGGTCTAGTAAGTGAGTTTCATTTAGTTATGTGCCATGTGTTATACACGCTTAGGTGATCATGTATCTTTCGATACATGACTGACGAGGCAGATTTTCTCCCCGCAGTAGGTTGCCATGTCTTTCTGCGGTAGACCAGTTGCCAGAGGAGAGAAGAGGTTTCATGCCTTTCCCAGGGGTATTAGCACGTAAGTGAATGTAATGGATTTGACTGGAATTTGAACTCGGCTCTCCGATTCCTCACTCCGAGTCGCTATCCATTACTCCACCGTGCGTGCGTGCGTGCGTGCGTGCGTGCGTGCGTGCGTGCGTGCCTGCCTGCCTGCCTGCTTGCTTGCCTGCCTGCCTGCCTGCCTGCCTGCCTTCCTTCCTTCCTTCCTTCTTTCTTTGTGCGTTTGTCTTCCTTACCTTCTCTTTTTTTTACTTTTTCATTCTTTTTGCTTTAGTTTGATATTTATTTTTCTTTCTTCTTTCATTTACTTCCTTTGATCTTTTTTTTTGTCTTGCCATCTTTCTTTCTGTTCACCAAACACTTTTTTCTGTCTCCCTCTATTTCTTTCTCGCACACTCTCTCTCTCTCTCTCTCTCTCTCTCTCTCTCTCGCTTCATTCAATTGTTCTTTCTTTTCTTAATTTCTTTTTTAATGTCTTTCTCTCTATCCTTTTGTTTTGTTTACTTTTTTAATAAATCTTTTCCTTTTTATTTCTCTTTCTTTACTTCTTCTTTCTTTCCTTTTAGTCTCTTCTACTATTTACCCATAGATGGGGGGAAGAAGAAGAGGATTCATACCTTCCCCAAGGATATTAGCCCGTAAATGAATGTAATAGTTTCGACTGGAATTCGAACCCGGCTCTCCCATTCCTCAATCCAAGCCGCTGAATGCATCTTTCGCCATCCCCATGCTTCTTTGGATCTCAGTTTCTCACTTTCGGTCCAAAATTCAAGCTTTCCTCGCAGTTCAAACACATACCACTACTGCTGCTATTATAAAAATAAGTATCAATTAACAAAAGCGTTTCATTTGTCCCTTCCGTTACTGCTGCTAAAGTTACTAATGCTGAGGCGACTTATTTCAACAAAAGTCACAAACATATTAATCTTTTTTTCTAAACAACCGAAGCTCAGTAAATGTCAAAAACAACACGTTTGAAGAGTTCGACATTGAAACTTTTATTAAAATTATCACTAACGCAATATGTATAAATTAAGATAAATATTTGCAGATTAAGCTTAAGGGTTAAAGTAATGCGTCAACCATCTGGGGAGTCAAGCTAAGGCTATCTCTACTGCTGATAATTATACAATTTGATACTGCAGCTGCCACTAACACGACTACTGCTATTGCTCTGTGGAGACTTTGTAGGTTTTGTCGCTGTGCAAACTTTTGTAAGAAATTTCGCTTTCACTTTTTCAGAAATGTTTATTTCACCTTTATACCGAATCTTTTTTCTTTCTTTTTTTCTTTATTTATGCAATTCTTTTATTAATTAATAATCTATTTCACCTTTCATTTTAAATCTTTCTCTTATGTCTTTTTTTTTTCTCAACTCATTCCCGCTTTGGAGTCTGTCTATATTTCTGAGATGAGGTATTATGTACAGTATTTACATTAGTCGGGCTATTGTCCTCAAGGACACATGGCACAGTGGATAAAGGCGTTAGTTAGATCCAGTAACAGGACCCAAAGATTGTGAGTTCAATACCCGGTTAAGGCAGTGGAGAACTTTCAGAGGGAAAATTAACAGGAATACCCGGTTAAGGCAGTGGAGAACTTTCAGAGGGAAAATTAACAGGAGATGACTGATAACTGACATCCATCAAACATGGCACGTGGAACTAGAACAGTCTACCCCAGTGATCGAAATAAAGGGTTCAGTTCGACATTCCAACCACCTGAAGAAGGCCGGAGCGTACAACGGCCGAAACGTTGTGACAAATATGGCGACCAAGATGAGGACAATAGTCCGACTAATATAAATGCTGTTATTCCCGCTTTCTTTCTTTTTTTCTCTCTGTCATTGCTTTCCTTCTTTCTCTTGCTTATTTCTCTACTTTCTTTTCTTTGCTGTTTTACATTAGTCTTTCTTTCATTTTCTTATTCGTTTTCCTTCTTTATCTTATTAATTCTTTCCTACTTTTCTTCATTTTTCTCTTTTTATTTCATTTATTTTCTTCCTCTTTCCTTTATTTTCTTTCTAAATCTTTTTCGTTTTCTTTCTCTTTTTGTTTATTTTTCTTTATTTACATATTTATTTGTCCTCTTTTCTTCATTTCTCTTTCTTTAACTTATTGATTTTCCTCCTCTTTTTTTACTTTCTTTATCTTTTTCATTTTTTCTTCTTTTTTTCTTTTTCTTTCGTGCCCTTATTTATTTTCTTTCTCTTTTTCTTCACTTTCTTTTTTAACTTTTGCATTTTCTTCGGCTTTTCTTCATTTTTCTTTCTTTATCTTTTTTTATTCTCTTCCTCTTTTTCTTTATTTTTCTTATTTCTTCCTCTGATTTCCTTCTTGCGTTTACTAAAAAGTAAATTATTTCTTTTTCTTTATCTTTTTTCTTTCTTTCTTTTATTCGTTTTTTCTTTCTTTCTTTCTTTCTTTCTTTCTTTCTTTCTTTCTTTCTTTCTTTTCCGTTTTTGTTATGTTTTTTTCCCCACTTGTCTTTTCTCAGTTTTCTTTTATCTTCGTTTACTTTCTTTCTTTCTTTCTTTCTTTCTTTCTTTCTTTATTTATTTTCTTTCTTTCTCTCTCTGATCTCTTGCTTTTGTTTGTCAGCTTTCTTTTATGGCTAATTTATTTTTCTTTTATCTTTGCTTTTTTTTTACCTTCTTTCTTTCTTTCTTTCTTTATTTTCATTCATTCTTTCTCATTTTTTTCAGTTTTCTTTTCTCTCTTACGTTTTCTTTTTCATTTTTGGTTTATTTTCCTTCTTCCTTTTTTTCTCTTCTTAATTTATCTTATTGCTTTTTTTTCCTTTTTTCTTTTTTTCTGCTTACCTTTCCTCGTTTTTCTTTCTTTTTTTTCTTTTTACTTCCCTTCTTTATTCTCTTTCTTTCTCTCTTTGTCTATTGAAGCTTCAATTTGATTCAGCGTTTCAAAAGCCCGCCTTTAAAAAAAAAAGTCACTTCCTATTTAATAAACATGTGCGCGTCTAATAAACAAAACTTTATTCCAAACACCACCACCACCACCACCACCTGCTTCCCTTGCTCACTTTTTTGCCCTTTTCTATATCTTTCTTTCTTCCTCCGATTCCACTTGTCCGCTAACCTCTTCCCAGATCTTACACTCCTCCCTGTTCCTTCTTCCTCTACCCTTCTCTCTCTCTCTCTTTCAATTTCAACACACACACACGCATATATATATATATATATATATATATATAGAGAGAGAGAGAGAGAGAGAGAGTACAGGTAATAGATCCATTGGTATATAATCCAGGTGGATCCTAGTAATATTAGATATTAAAACTGATCCACAGAGAGAGCTCAATGTATTTGAAATAGTTTGAAATAGATTCTATCGACATGAGGTAATTTTGTATTTTTATATATATATATATATATATATATATATATATATATATATATATATAAGTGTGTGTGCGTACATGTTTGTGCGTGTGTGTGTGCGTATATTTAGGCAGCAAATTCTCTTTAGGTATATCTGAATGAATAAAAGACAAACATTATATTCGCTTATTTTTATCCTTTCATATTCACGAATATTTTTCTGTATATTACATTTAATTGTAATTAAAAATGATTCGCGAATATAAACAGGTGGTGATAAAATAAGCAAACATAATCTTTGTAATGTAGTCAATCATATATATATATGTGTGTGTCCACTAAAAATAACGTTCAAAATCAATATATATATACATACACACACACACACACACACACACACACACACACACACATACATGGATATATATACTAGCAGCATCGCCCGGCGTTGCCCGTGCTTGACTCAAAAATCGTACGACTCATACAGCAATCGCAGTCACTTTAAAGGAGTGCCCTTTTCCGTACTGATGTTGCTACATGCCTTACTTCTTGCCTATCTCACACTGCGAATTTTTTCTAAATTCTATACTAAACATTAAATCTGTTACGAAAAAAGAACTAAACAAAATGAACACAAAACGATCAGCTTTAAAAAAAGGACTGGTAACTGGAAAAACCGAATGAAAAAAGAATGTTAACAACAAATACTTTTTTACACCCAACCCAGTTCTGCGGAATCAGAATCAACGTTGAATTTAAGCAAGCGAATGAGCCAACTGGAGTAAAGTGCCATGCAGATTTAAATTTTTACCACTTGTGACGAATGCAGCTATCGATTATTTTTTGCATGCTAGCATGCTAGTTAACATTCATGTCAGTCAGCTGTTGGCTATCACGCTGGCCAATAGAATCTTCCTGACTATTCGTGGCAGCCAGCTATAGGCTCTTACTCTGGCCATTCAAAATGGCCGCAAACTACATGAAAACTGCCGTAGAATCATGAAAAAATCTATTATTTCCACTATCGATGGGAGTTGGAAAATGCAAGGTCGGTCTTAGCCTTCCGCTAACTTGGAGCATGTGTATGTAAATTTTGGTGCAAATCCGTCGAAAATTGCGGCCGTGCATTCGTTACACACACACACACATCGTACCCTTTATATATATATATATATATATATATATATATATATATATATATATATATATATACCATGGCTTCCCATACTTAATAGTTCTCGTTTTCACTCTCACGTGTTCATGTGTGACGTCACGAGCTGCGACGTGATTTTCGCTTCCGCGTCTCGTATACACGAATTAGTCGTTGGTTTGAAATTTTTCATGCAAAAAAAACAGACTATCATTATTGTTTCGTCCGTGTATTGCTTGATATATTGAAAGGTAACTGTCATCTTTGATAATGGCTTATGTACTCCGAAAGCTTAGATTGGATTTAAACATGTATCAATATAGTGATTTCCTTTCGTCTTTCAATGATAATGTTATTAAGCTTATCAGACAATATGAAAGGAACTTATTTAAAATAAATAGACAACATTTGTCTATATTATTTAATGAAACATGCATCAATGACAAATTGCTGCCAATATATATATATATATATATATATATATACATGTAGGCGGCAAATCGACTCAGTTGGGCGCACGAAAGAGATGGATGACAGGAAAGGATATTGGTGTCCGTCGTCACGTCGTAAGTAATAGTTCAAAACTGGATGATACAAGTAGTCAAACAATACGAATCATGAAAGAAGGTTGTAAATACAAACGAGATTGACATTTAGTAGATTCTGTAGAAAACAAAAACAGAACCCAACAACCAACTGCTGAAGCAAAAATATGGAAAAAGAAAGCCAAGAATAAAGCTCTTGAACAAACGGAACAATGCTAGGAAGACAAACCTCTGTATGCCCAATATCCAGAACGGGGCTAATAAAAGCGATGTTGAAGTAAACACTCATCGATAGTTATGAGCATCTAGATTAAAGGCTGAAACGGAAAGCTTTATTCTTGCAGCACAAGACCAAAATCTTTAACTAGAAACTTTAGGCAAATGCCATATGTAATAGTATGGATGCAAAATGCAGGTTCTGTGACAAATATCAGGAAATCATAGACCATCTAATCTTAGGATGTTCTGTACTTGCGTCAGATGAATATAAAATCGTCACTATGGAGTGGGGCAATATTTACACTGGACAATGTGCAAATACTTTGGTAAAGATGTTAACGAACACTGGTATGAACCCAGCACCGGTTACAGAAACAGAAGACATCATAATTTTATTCGTACAAGACAGCTATTGGCTTACTAACATACATGGAAATAACAAAAGACTGGATGATACAATTAGTCAAAAAACACAAAAAGAGAAATAATAAATATTCAGTCGTGAAAGAAGGTTGTAAATACAAACGAGATTGACATTTAGTAGATTCTGTAGAAAATCAAAACAGAGCCCAAGAACCAACTGTTGCAGCAAAAATATAGAAAAAGAAAGCCAAGGATAAAGCTCTTGAACAGATGAAACAATGCTGGCAAGACAAACCTCTGCATGGCCAATATCCAGAACGAGGCTAATAAAGCCGATGTTGATAAAGTTAACACTCATCAATGGTTACGAGCATCTGGATTAAGAGCTGAAACGGAATCTTTTATTCTTGCAGAGAGACTTTTCTCTGGGCCCTTTCAGGCAAATATCATACATAATAGCGTGGATCCAAAATGCAGGTTGTGTGACACATATCAGGAAACCAGAGACCATCTTAACTCAAGATATTCTGTACTTGCGCCAAATGAATATAAAAAATCGTTACGATAGAGTGCCGTAATATTTACACTGGACAATGTGCAAACAGTTTGGTAAAGATGTTAAATGATGTTACATTACAGAAGCTGGGTGAATCAGAAGATTGGCCTAGAATCTACCCTCGTAGTCACCTGGTGCGGAATTGGGTCTCGGTGGATGGGAGTATCAAAATATAGGCGGCAAATCGGCTCAGTTGAGCGCAAGAAAGAGACGGATGACAGGAAAGGATATTGGTATTCCCCGTCACGTCGTGAGTAATAGTTTCAAACTGGTTGATACATGTAGTCAAACAATACGAATCATGAAAGAAGGATAAAGCAACAACACTGCCAAAACAAACTCGGCATGGCCAATATTCAGAACGGGCTAATAAAGCCGATGTAAAAAAAAAAAAAGAAGGAGGCAGGAGGAGGCGAAGAAGAAAAAGAAGAAGAACAAGAAATTTTATTGGGCACTTTGAAGTAATAAAAATACGATATATGTTATTCTGCTTTCACAATTGAGTATATGGTAGATGATACTCAGAATTTGCGCATATAAATATTTGTGTGGACACTATACGTGTGTTTTATGTTGTAGCTTTTTTTGAAGTTATATTTTGGAATACAGTTTGATTTCTTTAAGAAATTGTAGGATAATATATAGATTAATGTCATGAAAGTTCTTTCATGTTGTTTGATTGGTTGATTTTGTTTAGCGGCATATCAACATCTATGGGTTATTTAATGCCGTAATAATTTATTTCTTCTTTCATTTTAAATCTTTCTCTTATGTCTTTTTTTTTCTCAACTCATATTTAATGCCATAATCTAATTATTTTTAAGTCAAGTGCATGCCTACAGATAAAATGTAATTTCATTTTGCTATAAATATGTATTTTTGTACATTCGTACTGCTTTGTTTTTGTTTGTCGGTTAACTATTTGGCTCTATCTGGGACCCTAACAGGTGCTACCATCCTAGGAACAATAGTAATTAAGAGGTAATCCTATGCTCCTCTAAACCTCCCGATCAGAGGCCTTGCTGCCGGATGTAGTTTATCGTCCTACCCAGGACTAATTAGTAGTGCAATCGTAGAAGCAATAGTAGTATTTGTTGAAAATGTCGTAACAGAATAATTACTTTAAATATTTTAAAAAACAATAAAAAGGAAATAGCGAATGTCTATGGTACTTGCAAGATCACTGAAAAGCAATGAAAAAGAAAGAAATCCAAAGAAACTGTACATTTAAAAACGTGAATTGATTTTAAACACCAAGCGCCGAAAATATGATGTTAATCAAATAGACAACAGTATATATAAGGATAATAACGCTTAAGACATCTTGAATACGGCGGAGAGTTCTGCAGTATTAAGGAGAGTTGCTATCACTTTATTTTCCGCGAAAACCACTAAAGTTGTAACTCTTTTGAGAACTCGACAAGTTTAAAATGATCAAATAACAGTCATGCCAATAATAATTATCACACTGGGAACCGAAAAATAGAGGACTGTGCCATGTATACTCAAGGCAATATGAGCACCGGTAAAAATGGTTGCTGAAGACATTAGGTTTATAATTCATACACAGATAGCCTCAAGGACATATGGCACAGTGGTTAAAGGCATTGGTTAGATCCAGTGACAGGACCCAAAGAGTGTGAGTTCAATACTCGATTAAGGCAGTGGAGAACTTGAAAAGGGGAATTAACAGGAGATAACTGATAACTGACATCCATTAAACATGGCATGTGGAACTAGAACAGTCTACCCCAGTGAGCGAAATAAAGGTTTCGGTTCGAAATTCCAAGGCCGAAACATTGTAAGAATATGGCGACAAAGATGAGGACACTAGTCCGAATAATGTAAATAGCGGACAGAGAAAAATGTTAAGAGTGTATATGGCAATTTTCTAAGCGCAGCTTCGACCTGAAACAAGGCCATAAGTATGGGGCAATCAAAGAGAGTCGAACTCACTATGCAGTCGCAAATGATTTAGCAAGACAAGCTTGCTAAACATAACACCACGTCGAAGTGATCAAAGTGTTTATCTAAGCGTAATCTTACA
>OZ010602.1:88009996-88034996 GCA_963932145.1 Acanthosepion lycidas | reverse complement strand
TAAGACTTGTATCGCAAAAATCCTTATTATCTAAAAAAAAATTTCTGCAATCCAAAAATATCTTCTAACTTTAAAAAAACTTGCAAAGGGTTGATAAACCGTCGAAAACGAAACATTCAATCAAAAACTACCAGATATTAAGTTGGTCAAAAGACGGCAGTTAGTATAATTACGTGCTTTTAAAATCCATGTTACACACGTGGAATCACAGGAAGACTGCATCATGTCTATTTTTTTTTTTTTTTTCAAAATAAAGATTTCTTTTTAATTTTGAATTCATTTCAAAAAAATAAATATTAAACTAAAATAAAATAATATTAATTAGCGAAGAAATTATTGCACTATTACTAAGTCTCCGCAAAAAAAGGAAGCTGTGGAGAGACATGTCAGTCGACGTCTTGAAGAGACATGCTACACAGAGATAGAGATAGAGAAAGAATTCTCCACAATTTATTTATTTCATGACGAGATGGCATTTTAGCAACTACTTTTGCTACTAATTTGAAACCTGCGACCAAAATAGTTGTAAAATCTTTGATAATCCCAAATACTAAAACTCCTACATGATTATTATTATTATTATTATTATTATTATTAAAGCGTCCGCCTCCTCCACATGTACTGTCCATGTGAAGTTGTCGCCAGCCTTACATTAACTATCGTCACCAATATTCGCTGTCATTTCCTGAATCTGAGCCCACACGAGCAGGCCCTAAAACCGTTTTTTTTTAAGCATCGAAAAGCACCCCCTATTCTTTTTTGGTTCTTTTTACCTACCTTTAACCAACTTAAAGAAACATTCAAGAAGTAGTTTTTACTTCATCACGGATAATTGTATATATATATATATATATATATATATATATATATATATATATATATATATATATATATATATATATATATATATATATATATAAAGGAATTAAATTAGGTTGTGTGTTGGTATGTATCAATCTATTAAGTCAATGCACAACTCAGACGGAGACGAAGTTTGCAAAATCCGTTTGCGAACGGAAGTGCAGGAGGACCGATTGGACGCTTTATCATTGTTGAGAGTTCGCTCATCGTCACCGAGTAAGCACTCGATTACGTATTCCTCGCCACATACATATCTGAGTCCACTGTCTTCAATTTGGGTTGATCAACCTTCTGAGTCCTCTTCGCGACACCTACCTGTGGGTCCACAAATTCCGTCAACATTTTCCGCCCACACCGGTTTGAATATAGCCGGAGCAGGATCACAACAAATCGAGGAGAACCAAGGTAAGTAAAATCAATACACACCGGGGTTTTAGTACCGCAACTGCTTTTTATTTTTCTTATTATCCTCCAAGAGGATTTTTTTTTTCAGATATTCTTAACGTCTTTTTTTCGCACATTTTCTTTCGAAACCATTAGGATAATCATAAAAAAACAACTTAAATAACTTTATCTTTAACTTCATTGTAAAAAATTAAGGGCATTCTATCAATCTGAATAAATAACCCTTCACGAGCGGACATAAAAGTTGCAAAATCATCCCCGGAACAATTTACATACCGCGCACTAATTATATATATATATATATATATATATATATATATATATATATATATATATATATATATATATATATATTAATTCATGAATTCAGTTCACCCTATGATAAGTCCCACTACCAGTCATCTCGATTATAGTATTGTCAGCCGCATTAAGGCATACATAAAAGCGCCCCAAAATGTAATTATCCAGTTCGCAAGTAACGGATTTAGTCTATAATGAATACGCGAGGAGGAGATGGGCGCCGCCAGACAACATCCACTTGGTTGAATCGCCTCCATTCCCTACGAATCTCTTTGTTAAGAAGGAAGTTTCACTTCGAAATCTTTTTCCCCCCAAAATCGCTTCTTTGTGAAACAGACTCCCGCGAGGATCTTTCCCCGAACACTACAGTTTTAACCTCTTCAAGTTTAGGGTCAGTCACTATTTATTTTCACTTCATATCACACTCCTAATTTAGTAACCCTCTATCTTGAAAGGCTCTGAGCCTTGTATTGGGTTAACTTTGGTTAAAAAAATAACTGTGAAGTGAATTTCATTCTGTCTTTCTAAAAATTCCGATCTTTTCCAGGTTAAGACAAATTAAATAAGAGGGGGAGATAGACATTACTAAATCCCTACAGCAAGAGACAAGACCCACCCATCAAGTATACCAGGCTAGATATCTCCAGTCTCGGATGATACAATCCTTTTCATAATAAAAACAATGAGACAGCTTTGTGGTTAAAAGAGCTGCGAAATTCCTGATAATGCTAGAAATTTAGGATTTAGAAATCAGATTTTCAAATAAGATAGGGATCCTAAACTTGGCGCAATATAATCTTTTTTTCTTTGTTTTTTTTTTAATTCTGGCTCGATACGAGAACTTAGAAAATCATGAAATGAGAGAACAGAATTATCATCCGATTAAATTTGTTTATATTTGTACCAAAATAATTTCTCGATCTTTCCTTTTTTCTTCTTTTTTCCTATGGTTTAATTTTTTTTTTTTTTTCATTCTTTTCTTCTTTCTTATTTAGTTGGAAATACAAGTTTTTTTTTTTTTATTATTCACTTACCTCATCCATTCATTCATGAATTCATTCATCCCGTCATTCGTTCGCTCGTTCGTTCGTTCATTCATTCACGTTGTACTACTACGAGTCATTCATAAACTGATATCACGTGATCGATGCAGTATTTACGACTCATCACGCAAGAGGAAAAAATTGATTTTTTTTCTTCTCTTGGACCGACCACACATTTTCACGTTTTTTTTTTTTTTTATCAGAGCCATTGTTTGGTATTCTATAATGAAATTCTTTTTTCCTGAACGAGTATCTAATTCTTTCTTTTATTTTTAAATCACAATATATATATATATATAAATATATATATTTAATCTTCTTTATTCTCAAGTTATTGGACAAAATGCCTTCGATGTCCAATGCTTATGATCGGCTAAACACTTAATTCTTAATCACTCATTTTCAATAAAAACGATTTCGGACGATATGTTCTCTGGCCTTGCTATTTATTTATTAGCAGGACTACACTAACAGTAATTCTTTGAAATAATCCGAAATAAACCCATTTGAATTTTTTCACTCAGACGAATTTGATTTATCGATTGATTGATCTATTCGTTTTCTACGGCTTATCAACCCTCTTGCAGGTTATTTAGAGCCAGAAAATATTTTTAGATCGTAAGAATTTATTTTTTTTATGTAACAATGATTTCGCAATACAAGTCTTACTATTTAACCCATAGGTGGGGGAAGAATAAATGGAGTCATACGTAATCAAAAATTGATAAACAAATGAGAAATTATAATGTGGGGGATAAATTATACAGTACAATCAATATATAAACTGATCCCTCATTTTGTGGCCAGAGTAGTTTCTATATAAATATAATATAAATTCCATAGAATGCAAGTAAATCTAAAAGATATGCCAATGTAGCTAATCAGTATTTCATTGATTTATTGATTGGTTTTCTACGGCTTATCAACCCTTTGCAGGTTATTTAAAGCCAGAAAATATTTTTTGATTGTACGATTTTTTTCTATTTTAAATAATAATGAATAAGTGATACAAGTCTTACTAATTAACCCATAGCTGGGGGAGAATAAATGGATTCATACCTAATCAAAATTTGATAAACAAATATGAAATTATAATGTGGGGGATCAAGTCTATATTACAATCAATAAATGAACTGATCCCTCACTTTGTGGCCACAGTAGTTTCCATATATTTATATTCCATAGAATGTATATATATTTATATTCCATAGAATGTAAATAAATCTAAAAGATATGCCAATATTTCTAATCAGTATTTCATTGATTGATTCATTCATTTTTACGGCTTTGCGGGTTATTTAAAGCCAGAAAATATTTTTAGATTATAATTTTATATTTTTTAGATAACAATGATTTTGTGTTACAAGTCTTACTAATTAACCCATAACTGGAGGGAGAAGCGGTGGATTAATACCTTTCCCAATGTATATGCGCGTAATTGATTATAACGAACCCTATCAGAAATTGAACTCGCCTCTCCGATTACTAATTCCGAGCCATTATCCATTACACCACCCGATATCCAAGCTGTCATTTGGTCCTGACCAGACTCGACGTTTCTTAACTTCGGGGAATCGTACAGTGTTTCAACGTGATATGGCCGTACGTCATACATTTTGAGATTTTACTGAGCAATTTCCCGCGTTCAACATCGTCAAACAGAAATAAACGAATAGATTCAGTGCCGACACACTGGGTATAAACACGCAAGTGGCCTGTACATTGTTGAAATTATGACCCAGCCGGAAAATTTTTAAAAAGATAGAGGAGAAAAATTAATGATCTTGCCTGTGTCACCAACAATTAAATTTTCAATTTTAAACACCAAAGCAACGGTTATGCTCAACAAATATCTAAGTAGGTTGCGTTTTCAATCCGAAGCAAATTTTTCAAATACATCTATTTTGAAACCGGGCTTTAGGAGTTTATGATAGGAAAGCGGAGAGGACAACCGGAAACAGGAAAAAATTGAATCATTTTTTTTTTTTTTTTTTCATAAAAAATAAACTGGACAAAACCTTGAAAAAAGCATTTAACTTTTTGAACACTGACCGCCGCTTTACCGATGGTAGAGAAAAATGACATAATACCCAGTCACCGGTTGAACAGTGATAGAGAAAAATGATTTAATGTCCAGCCACCGGTTGAACTGTGGTTAAACACTTGTAAGTATTTTTATATCTACCGTGAAACAATACCTACCAATTATTTGAGCGTCCTGGAGATGATGATAAACTACATCCGCGTCCTGACTAAGATGATGAACTGCGTTCAACAGCAGGGCCTCTGATCAGGAGGTTTTGGGGAGTGTGGAACCATCTATTATTACTGGTGTCCCCAGGGCCACCCTGACCCGCGGTGGTAGCACCTGTTAGGGTCCCAACTATAGGTAAATAGTTAACCCCCAAACTGGTGTCAAAACACGATGAAAATGTAAAAATAAATTTTAATACCAGAAATACTCTGTAAAAAATTATTACCAGCAATACATTTACGAAGAAAAAATATTACCAGAAATGCATTAAAAAAAAAATTACCGCCAATAAAAATTTTGCCAGCATTAAATAACCCATTCAGGTTGATAAGCCGTAAAATAACACAGACCAAAAAAAAAACAAGAAAACAATTATTTGCGAATTTTGACTCAGGAACTCAGGCTGAAGGGTTTAAATTGTTCAGAAAACAGGACTCAAAGGGTTAAAGGAATTAGTATATCTTTTATAACACTGTTTACTTTTTTAAAAATAAATTTCACCCAGACAAAACACGTGAGACATCGGTTGAGCAGTGGTAGAGAAAAATCACGTAATGCCCAGCTACCAGTTGAACAGTGGGTAAACACTTGTATCTATTTTTATATCTACGGTGAAACATTACATACCAATTATTTGCAAATTTTGACTCAAGAGCTCAGGCTGAAAGGTTCAATTTGTTCAGGAACGCAGGGCTCAAATGGTTAAGAAACGTTCAATTTATTTTAGAAAATAACTTGCTTTATTTTTATTTTATTTTTTTTTTCAATAATTTAGGTATTTAAATTATTCAGTCTTTTGAATCATCTGAACATACATTTAAATTATCACAGCACCAGAGATTATGGCTTACGCATCTCTCAGGCTCAGCGTATGAGTACCTAAGCCACGTACAACTTTGAAAAGAAGGAGCATGATAATGATATTGAAGGCCCAATACATATTTTAAAACACCAAAAACAGGCCCACGGCCGCATAACGTTGAAACACTGTATCTCGTAGGATCACCAAAGTTAAACAACGTCGAGGCTGGTCAGTACCTAGATGGATTCCCTGTTGGGAATACGAGGTTTTCTGGGCTTGGATGTGCAGGTGGCGTAAGAGATAATGGCTCGGAATTGTTAATCGGAGAACCGAGTTCCAATTCCAGTTGGGTTCGTTAGAATCACATACGCGGAAATGGTTGAATGCTGTAGAAAACGCATCAATCTAACACCAAATCAATGATTAATTTTGACAAAATTTTAAGTTTCTTGCGCGTTCAAACAGAAGCTGCCTTTAAAAATACATCAACTTTAATCCTGAGCCGGGATTTTGTAGTAGAAAAAACGCGAGTCTATCAGGAAACAAAAATTGACGCAATTTTTCCTCAAAGAGAAACTAGCCTTGAACAAAGAACCACAGAACTACATCCTTGTGCAAATTAATTAAGAAAAAAAAAACAAAAAAACGAATAATTCCGTTATTATTTACTTTTTCGTATATTTCCAATGAAACATGGCCTAGTGCACGTATTAGTACTTCGTATGTTCATTCCACGAAACCGTTCCTTGCAAGCTATCCGCAGATTATCGATTGGATTTAAATCAGGAGAGTTTCCGGGCCAGTCTATAGTACCTTGACTTACTCACTGGTAATGCTTGCCAGTGTGTTCGTGCAGCGTAAAAAATTGTCATACGCCTCCTTGGAGTAACGACCATCACAGACAATTGTCGTAGGACAACTAATCGACAGTCGAGACAATAGTGTCTGGGTGTGATAAAAATCTGATGCAATCACGGATCACGCAATATTTTTCAAGGCCAAACATTTTTCATCACCCACCCACAAAATAGATTGATATTACTGCACACCACTGCAAATGGCCTTATCTGAGGAAAAACAGAAATCGATTACACCCTGTCAATCCAGTGGATCTAAAACTGATTATATGGCGAAAGAAAGGAAACTAAAGCGGTTGTTTCAATTAATTTGCACAAAGGCATATATACTCCTGTCCTGATAGTAAGTCTGATCGATTTGATAAGGTCAAATTGGCAGCTGATCTAAAAATGACAATCTTTTGTTACCTGCAGCAAGGAATGACTTTAAAATAAATAAATAAATAAATAACCCCTCCAATACGAAAATGTTCTCTTTTACTCGTCCAAGAGAAGACTTTTACCTTCCATTAGCATGGCTGATGCTAACCACCATAGGAGTGAGGCATTGCGCCTTCTTGGACTAACGTTTTCTGTTGAGATGAAGTAGAAATATAATATCGAATCAATTGCTAAATCTGCTGCTAAGAAATTTGGTTCACTGTGTCATGCTAGACAACTTTTCTCTCCAGAATCTTTCTTACATATTTATAAGTCTCCCAGTCGTCCTTACTTTAAATATTACTGGCACGTGTGGTTTGGCGCTTCTGTAATATATTTAGAGATTCTTGATTCAATAAAAAGAAGAATCTGCAATGTTATTGATCCTGACCCGTCATCTCGGCTCCATTCTCTTTCCCGCCGCCGTAACGTAGCTTTCCTCTGCCTTTTCTATAAATACTTTTATGGTAATTGTTCTGATGAATTTTATTCTATGTTATTTTATTCCTTACTCCACAGTTTGTGCATATGGAAACTTGTTAGGACTTCGTAGAGGTTTTGAGGTATAATGGCAGTAAGAATCTGGTGTTTTGGTGTAAGGAATACTGTGTTATGTTTGGGTCAGTAATTGTGGCTAGCTAAGTTTATGATATGACAGATTGAAGACCAGCTTTTTCCTATCCCTCTTTTTTTCGCCTTGTGACACATTTTTTATTATCAAAATAGATATTACCATAGTTCCCTATGTATAATACGCAATGCTTTTTTTAAATAGTAAGCAAAATTAGTGTTGCGTATTATGCACAGCTACAAAAAAAATCTGTAAAAAAATTCCGTTTTATAGGTCGATTTCAGATGCGAAATGACTATTCACCACAAACCTACGACAATTTGACACTAACATTCGGCGATTGCGACCCCAGAAGGATGTCAAATACAATCATATGTACCTAACAATACTTACAAATGTAAGATAAAATAAGAATTATCATAAAACTAAATTAGAATAATATTATTCTATGTTTAAAAGTATTTTTTTTAATAAGAGTAGGAAACGATGACCGTAATGAAATTGGAGAGGTACAATTTATAGGGTTTGATTACCAAAAAGGGTGCGTGTTATCCATGAGTAGAAGCATTTTCCTGCACTTTCAGCACAAATTTAATGGTCCGTATTATGTGTGAGGGCATATTATACATGAAGAATTGCGGTAATTAGAAATATATTATTCTATGTTTAAAACCATTTTTTTAATAAGATGGTAATCGGAGGGCGTAATGAATTTGGAGATTACCAAACAAGTACCTATCCCCATCTACTCTTACACACACAATATGGCTTCCGTTTTGCCCGGTCTACAGCTGATGTGCTTACGGCCATCACTGAATATGTATATCAAGCTCTTGGGGGGGGGGGTACAAATTTCAGCACCCCCACGTAATTGCCCGTGTAGTTGTTATTTTTTTTAATTGCGCGTGTATCTGTGTGCGAGTGTGTGTGTGTGTGTGTGTGCGTGTGTGTGTGTGTGTGTGTGTGTGCGGGCGCGCTTGAGAGAGAGAGAGAGAGAGAGAAAGAGAGAGAGAGGTTGGGGTCGGCGGCGGAGTAATAGAGAAATAGAAATAAACACAAACAGGAACGAACGAATAAATGGAAAATCAAATCAAAAAAGTAAACACAAGTCACAGGAGCCACTCAATGTAGAGGGCTGCTGTTAACAGGAATAAGCTGCGTAATATGAATGACATGGTAAGAAGCTTTTGAATTTAAATACAAACTGGAGGAAAGGATCTTGGTAGCAGTAATTTCATTATTTCATAGATGTAGCAGTGGGGGAAGGACTTCTTGCTTTGTCTGAGTAATTTTCAGCATCCCCCCATAAACTGATGGGATTGTAAAAGCGTTTGCATGTAGCTGTTGATTGATTGTTTTTTACGGCTTATCAACCTTTTGCAGGTTATATAAAGTCAGAAAATATTTTTTTTTTTAGATTCTCCTTATTTTTTTGGTTTGGGCGATAATTATGATTTAGTGATACAAGTCACAATGGGGAAAGAGATGGACCTCTATTCTTCCTAAGGGTATTAGCGCTTGAGTGAATATAATGAACTCAAAGGCAATCGGAGCTCGATTCTAAGATTTAAAATTTCGAGCTATTATCCATTACGCCAGATCCAAGCTTACAACATCTGCCACTCCCAAGTAATCATTCATCTAGTTACTGACCAGGATCAACGTTCGGTGTTTGTACGGGGTACCGGTGTTTCAACGTGATTTGATCGTAAGCCCAAACCATGAACAGGACCCGAGTTTTCAGGTCGATGTTTGGATTTTGTAGCTAAATAGTACACCAAGCGCAAAAGCCTTTGTGCTTACAGCTATACTAAATTTATTGTAAACTAGCTTACTAGTCACCCTTCAAGCAGACTTTACGCTTTTCGGCCTTTGGCCTTTTGCCTTTAGAATCCTATGCACGCAAAAGTTATAAGAATTTGGAAATAATAAAATTATTTTATCTTTATTCGACACCTTAATTCGGCCAAATCTTTCTTCGTATACGCAACAGAAATCCATAGTTTTATTTTCCGCGCAATTTTTATTTTCTTTTAAAATCACCATTCTTTATGATCCCTTCACATAAAGGCACTCTTAAAATACATTAGGAAACCTGAACTATGTAACATTTCCAATACGTTACTGTACGCTTGCTAGAAACAGAAAAAGAAACATATGAGCAACGTACCGTGCCCCGCTTAAATTTTAATTACGGTTTAATTAGACGATATCAATGTTAATAGCGATGAAAAGCGAAAATAAAATTAAACCTTTAATAAAGAATTGTTTTGTAAACCTTTCAATCTATTAGATATTTAAATTTAACTTTAAATGAGTTATTTATTTAATTTTTAAATCGCGTGTAACTACAATAGTTAAAACCTGTTAATTAAGGTTGTTTATCATTCGACATGGTTTAAAACGAACGGACGGACGGACAGACACACGTACACTGCGCTTTATTTATATAAATGATCCATACTAGATATTTTAGATGTCGAGAATTCAGTAACTCCACGTTATGCATTTTAATGATGGATTTAGCGCAGGTGTTTTTACTTATTTCATTCCAATTTTAGATTACAGATTCTGTTTAGGTTTATGCGGAAACCAGAATTCTTAAAAATTAGTCCGATTCAAGCAATCATTTTAATTATTACAATTTTCAATTACAGTAGAATTTAAAAATTATAAGTATTGTCACGTGAAAACGTAGCCTGCTCGAAATCGGAAATTGGCTCTCTGAGCCGTTATCCATTACACCACCCGCACACCCAAGCTTACAGCCCCTGTTATTCCCAAGTAGTCCTTCATCTAGGTCATGATCAGTCCCGACATTGTTTGACTTCAGTGAACGTACAGGAACCGGTGTTTCAACGTGATATGGGCGTAAACCCATTTTAGCACTTGCACTTCCAAGCTTACAGACTCTAATATTCCCAAGTGGTCACCCATCTAGGTACGACCAGTCTTGACATTGCTTCACCTCTGTGTCTATACGAAACCGATGTTTCAATGTGATATGGCCGCAAGACTATTGTACCATCAGTATACCGAAACTTACAGCCAATGGTGTTCCCATGTGGTCACCCATCTGGTTACTGACCAGACTCGCCGTTGCTTAAGATTGGTGATCATACGAGAACAGGCATTTCAAAGTGCTATGGCCGCAAGTGGCGTGTAGCTGCTTGTTCGTTTGTATGTGTGTGTGTGTATGTGTGTGGAGGTTGTGTGCGTGAGAGAGAGAGAGAGAGAGAGAGAGAGAGAGAGGGGGAGAGAAAGAGAAAAAGAGGGGGAAGTAAATAAACCGGATTAAAAACGAAAGACGTAATCATTAATCATGTTCATTAATCTCATTTAATCTTAACGCTATTTAACACGACAGATTAAAAAAACGAAAGTGGATCGACATTTGATTCATTTAAAAGGGCAAAGAATTCTCTTTCTTTCACGCCTCACTCTCCTTCTCTCTCTCTCTCTCTTTCTTTCTCTCTCTCTCTCTTTCTCTCTCTCTCTTTCTCTCCTCCCTCTTTTTATCTCTCTTTCTCTCTCTCTCACTTCTCTCTCTCTCTCACTCACTTCCTCTCTCATAACAAAACTAAAGCCAAATACTTATATAACTATAGCATCACAATGCAGAATAAAATCACTCTTCACTGGGAGAGAAAACGCCATTTGCCATATGCCAAAGTACTTAGAATTTTCGCTCTCCGAACATAAGACTACAGGTCATATCATTTTGAAACACCGGTTGCCGTACGGTCACCGAAGTTAAGCAACATCGAGGCTGGTCATAAACTAGATGGGTGACCACTTGGGAATGCTAGATGCAGTAAGCTTAGATATACAATTGGCATAATGGGCTTACAGACATAACACGCTGAAACACCGGTTTCCGTACGGCCACCGAAGTTAAGCAACAACGAAGCTGGTCATTAATTAGATGTGTGACCACTTGGGAATGCTAGATGCTGTAAACTTAGGTATACAGTTGGCATAATGGGCTTACAGATATAACACATTCAAACACCGATTTCCGTACGGTCAGCGAAGTTAAGCAACATCGAGGCAGGTCATTAACTAGATGGGTGACCACTTGAGGATGCTAGATGCTGTAAGCTTAGATATACAGTTGGCATAATGAGCTTACAGACATAACACGTTGAAACACTGGTCTCCGTACGAAATCACCGAAGTTAAGCAACATCGAAGCTGGTCATAAACTAGATGGGTGACCACTTGGGAATACTAGATGCTGTAAGCTTAGATATACAGTTGGTATAATGAGCTTACAGGCATAACACGTTGAAACACCGGTTGTAGTACGGTCACCAAAGTTAAGCAACGTGGAAGCTGGTCAGTACTTAGTGTGGCTGTGTTTAGAGTTCATATTATTGAAATTCATATGGAGACCTACCATAGTTTATCAGTAACATGCTGGATGATAATGCAAATAGCTTCATCCACATGTAAAAAAGGCCCCAAATGATGGAAGTATCATTAAAAAAAAAAAGAAAAAAGCTAACACTAAGTAATATCAACTATGAACACGGCCAAAATTGGCTGACCCTGTTTGGAAAATAGAATATACCTATAACTCCTGATACATACATAAAACAATTTATACATTCAGTTAAAAGTAAAAATAAAATCAACTCTGATAATAAGTAAAAGAATAGCCGAAAGCGCTCGGTCATACAAAGCATTTGTTCAGTTTTGAGATTTATTTATGTCCAGAAAACAGGAAAATTATCAGAACACAAGAGACATTAAATAAAATGCATAACCGCGGTACCTTGTTTTTGGTTTTTCATGGATTTTGTATATATATATATATATATACCCAGGGTGTAACAGCAAAATTACCCAAATCGTGTAACAGTAACAGCCCGGGATAATTGCTCGTCCCACGAAATGTTTAATATGTGAAAAAAAGAACACTAAACTCATTTACTTTCTTTTTTCCAGACGTTTAATCATCTTGACACCATTTGTCGTAAGAATCACTGAAAATTCCTTTGGTCAGCTAGATAGAGAACAGGTTAAAATTGTTTTATGTCAGCTCCACTCTCTTTCCATTTGAGCAATGGTGAGAAGAAAATGATCATTCAGGCCTAATGTAATGGTACCAACATTCATACTCTGGCTTCCATATTTAATGACTACTCACAAAACATAAATAGAACGGTGAATAAGTTTAAAAAAAAAGAAAGAACAGTAGAGACGAAAAGTAGATTAGGAGGTCACAGCAACAAGAGGGATAATCGTTTCAAGTTACAGCTAAAGAGAAAAATTAAAAAAGATCCGCTGGCATCCCGCTCTCACCCTTTCACTGTTGAAACTGTTAAATGTGGACGTCTCTTCTACTCCAATAGCTTCATATCTCGCACCTCTCGCCTGTGAAACTCCCTCCCCTCTTCTTGTTTCCCTGAGGGCTATAATCTCCAACTATTCAAATGTAATGTCAATCGACATCTCCAGTTGCCTTGATCTATGCATTATCCTTCTCCTCATCCTTTCCTCTATCACTACTATCTGCTCTCGCTCAAATCGTCTGTAAACCTTTGCTTGCTAGTGGCTTCCCGCCTTGCTTGGAATGAAATGCTTAAAAAAAATCTCAAATCTGTGAGGCACCTTGTTACTCCAGGGCAGAAAGTTAGAAGGGTAGAGCGGGCGAAGTTTATCTTGAATACGTAGAAAAATGGTTCTGGAATAACATATATATATATATATATATATATATATATATATATATATATATATATATATATATATATATTGAACTGTATTTCAGTCCTTCATGATCTTCCGATCCTTAGCTATAATTAATTAATGATGAACATGTCATTTTTATTTATGTTCGATTTTATCACAATTCTTATCTTAAGCTGGAAGAATAATTATACATTCTTATTGCTCAAAGTCGAGTCCAATAGCGTTTATAAAAATCTCGGAGAATTCCAGTAAGATATCTTTAATCATTTCTATGATACAACGGTTCAGAATTTTGTCTAACAAGTGGAAATTTCTGCTGTGATACCCTGTAACTCTACTGAATTATTCTAACGGTTAACAAGTGAGCGATAATAGTTGTTTCAAAGTATTCTTGAGGCGATTAAGTGGATATAATTGTGGATCCGAATACAGTTTTCTGGCTATTTTATAATGGTGTTTGTTAACTCTGTTATTGGTTGCTTTGTGTTTGTTAATGTTGCGCTTAACTGTGTTTATGTGTGCGTTCGTAATTTGTTAATTTTATTAATTACTTATTAATTTGGATTGAAGTATTTTCATATTTATCTATATTATTTATATATCTGTGATCAGTATATATAAATAGTTGAGCCAAAACACAACACGCCCTAATAATTGCGTTTACGCATGAAATAAACTGTGGCTGCTAGGTGCTGATATCTCAATGTCTATTTTATATTTATATAAATATTATTGAGTATCTGTTTATATTTCTGAGAATTATGTACATTATTTACATCATTCGGACTATTGTTCTCATCTTTGTCGCCATATGTATTACAACGTTTCGGTCGTTGTACGCCCCGGCCTTTTTCAGTATCTGTCTATATTTCTGAGATGAGGTATTATGTACATTATTTACATTATTCGGTCTATTGTCCTCATCTTTGTCGCCATATTTATTACGTTTCGGCCGTTGTACGTTCTGGCCTTCTTCAGTATCTGTCTATATTTCTGAGATGAGGTATTATGTACATTATTTACATTATCCGGACTATTGTCCTCATCTTTGTCGTCATATTTATTACGTTTCGGGCGTTGAACGCTCTGGCCTTCTTCAGGTGGTTGAACCCTTTATTTCGTTCACTGGGGTAGACTGTTCATCTTCCACGTGCCATGTTTAATGGATGTCAGTAATCAGTTATCTCCTGTTATTTTTCCCTCTGAATGTTCTCCACTGCCTTAACCGGGTATTGTCTTCACATGGCTCGGTGGATAAAGGCGTTGGTTAGATCCAGTGACAGGACCCAAAGAGTGTGAGTTCAAAGATTGTGTGGCGTCAAAGATGAGGACAATAGTCCGAATAATGTAAATAATGAAAATATCAGTGATATTGAACACTTTAACACATAAATATAACATACGTTAAAATGATACTTTTATCATATATACATATATATATATATATATATATATATATATATATATATATATATATATATATATATATAAGCTGTTTTGACTGTATGCAAAAATTACAATAAATAAATACACACACACTTCCACACACACACACACATATATAAGCTGTTTTGACTGTATGCAAAAATTACAATAAATAAATAAGCACACACACATAAACACGCACACACACATAAACACGCAAACACACACGCATACACACACACACACACACACACATATATATATATATATATATATATATATATATATATATATATATATATATATAGTGTACGTTCCAATATTTTTATATCTGACGTTTATTTACTGATACGTAAGCAGAATTTTGATTCGAAATTATTACTGTATAAAGTCCGATCAGAATTATTAATGTTCACCAAAGAATCATGTGCATTGACAGAGAATGATATTAAGTTGAAAACTAATAATTATTTTTCATATGTAATAAATTGTTTCTTTTTCTTTCGTCATTATGCTACAGAGCTACTCGTACACGTTGGTATATATATATATATATATATATATATATATATATATATATATATATATATATATATATATATATGTATATATATATATATATATATATATATATATATATATATATGAAAGGAATAAAGAAAAAGATTGATGTTCAATCGGAATGGCTCTAGATTTAACCTGTACTGATCTCAATCCGTCTCGCCATATCCGAAAAATTCTTAGACTAATGCACTTTAAAGTCTCTTGGAATCGGCTCAAAGAGTCCATCCTCATTCCTGCACGAACTCTTAGTCTTTGAATGCTGATGAATTCTAAAAAAAAATGGACGTGGCTAAAGATTTCATATATATATATATATATATATATATATATATATATATTCATTCTTCTCTAATGCGCAGCTCGATACACGTAATACACACTGTTTAAAATAAAATTAAAAATGGGACGATGGTTTCTAATACGAATATCTCCTATAAAAACCTATGAATATATATATATATATATATATATATATATATATATATATATTTGTGTGTGTGTGTGTCTGGGTGTGGGTGTGGGGGTGTCTGGGTGTGGGTGTGTGTGTGTGTGTATAGGGCGCAATGGATAAATTGTCGTCTAAATTACTCAAAAAATAAAATAGCACTGATATCTTACTTTTACAGATATATTAACCGAAATGGCACAAAAATATCTTGAAATAATGAAGAGTAATTTTTTATCAATAAAATCGCCATTAGCTCCAACCCCAGCCTCCAGACGACTTCGGAATCTTCTGCAACTCTTCTGGACAGTCTCCTTGTTTATTTTGGTGAATGCTGCTATAATTCTTGCCTTCATTTCATCCTTTGTATTTCATGCAGTTTTGTCGGTCTCTAGGTCACCTGCGACCCATACATCAAGGGTGTTGCTGTCTGGGGAGTTAGGTGGCCAGATGTAAGGGTAATGTGATCGCAGAAATTTTCTGTTAGTTATGACTGGGTTCTTCTGCTTGTGCGGATGGATGCAGAGTTCAGTTACCAGACATGAGTGTCTTCCAGCATCCACCCTCTTGGCCCAGGGTAGCCCTACCTTCTTCCGTTTTGAGCGTGAGGCCTTTTGTGAAGATGAATGGAAGCATAACGTCGCCATCACTAGTGATCACGCCAAACACTAGGATATTAACAGGATATATCATCCAACTCTTTCCAGATCCTCTGCACTGTCCTCAGATTTACACCCAAACATTCTGGAATATTCGTATTGAAGCTTCCGGCGGGAATGCCAGGCAGTACAGTAAGCCGTTTCCAAATTTCTGGCGGAGTGAATTACGTCATTGTTATCTTTTGCACACAGAATGTGTCCAGCTGACCGTGCTATACTGTGCAGTCGACAAAATAAAAAAAACAAGCACCGCGCATGCGCGAAATGTAAAATATAATATGGCAACAATTTACCCATCGCACCCTTGTATATTTGTGTGTGTTTGAAAGAATCTGTAATGTTTTATGATTATATTGCATAATGAAATTAATATTAAATGACCGATTTTTGATTGATTTCTTTTTTTTAACGACTTATTTTTAAAGGTTATAAGAGCAATAAATGTTTTTTGCAGATAATAATTTTTACTGATAAAAATTCTACTAATTAACCCATAGCTGTGGGGTGGAGAGAAAAGATGTATTCATACATTTCCATGGGGTATTTGCGCGTGTGTAAGTATGACGAACCTGACGGTAATTAGAACTCAGTGTCTCTGATTTCCAATTTCGAGCTGTTGTCCAATACACCACTCATACATGTAACCTGTTATTCCAAAGCGGTCACCCACCTAAGTATTGTCCAGGCTAGAATTTGCTTCACTTCCGGAATGTGGTTGTAGGATTGGAGTTAATTCACCCCCTACAAGACCGCATAAAAGATTTTGAACTTGAGAAAAAGAGAGATAATTGACAGTTCCTGGAAAGATATGTCAACAACACGCCTTGTTCTTGGTATGACGATAAATTACATCCGGCAGCAAGACCTCTGATCGGAAGGTTTTGAGGAACATCTAACCACCTTTTAACTGCTAGTATTCCCAGATCCACCTGACTGTTAGGGTCACAGCTATAGGCGAACAGTGAACACCCAAACTGGGGTCAAAACATGAAAAATATAAAAATACATTAGAAAAAATTACCAGCAATATATTTTTGAAAAAATACCAAGGCCCACAAGAAAAAAAAAATGTGGCATTAAATGACCCATGAGGAGTCGATATGCCGTTAAACAATCAAATCAAATCAGCCAGTAAAATTTAATTTCGCCATTAAATGACCCATGTGGAGTTGATATGCCGTTAAACAAACAAATCAAATCAAACCAGTCAATAAAATTAAATCTCGCCATTAAATGGCCCATAAGTTGTTGATATGCCGTTAAACAATCAAATAAAATCAAACCAGCCAATAAAATTAAATTTCGCCATTAAATGACCCACGAGGAGTTGATATGCCGTTAAACATTTAAATCAAATCAACACTCCATTTAATCTGATCTGACTCTAGTTATACCCGCTGCAATAAAAGATGCCGACTATTTTTCCCTTACGCTTTTAGCAACGAATCGTATATATGTATTCCATTTGAGACCTGGATTAGAATTGCGTCCCTGTAGATGCTCAAATCAAGGACCCTTTTTGAGAGAGCAACCGTCATATTTTTGATTTTTTGTTTGTTTTTACTTTCAGGCCTACATATATTAGCAAGGGTCCTTCTAAATATACAACGTCTAAATGGAAACAAGATATGTTCCTTATCTCTTTATGGGTGTGTCGGTCCAAAGACAAAATTCAAAGTTCGTTACATCATTGTGCTGCTAGGCAACATTTACTGGATTACATACGCCCTGGGACGCCTTTTGCCCCAGGAAACTTCAAATTACGCTTAGTCGTATCATAGTCCACCAAGCCTTAATGATATTTTGTAACCATAACATTATACCATTAATTAGAATTTCTTTAAGAAAATCATTTGGGACAATGGCTAAACTTTAATCGTAGAATAATCAATCATCTTTACTAAGATTCTATAGTTACATTAACCCAAAGATTTTGGGTAACGAAGAATGTCGTCTATATTTAAAACAGCCGAGAGTTGGGGGTCAACTCGGCGTGGTGTAATCGTTAGCAAGCTTGTCTCGCTGAAACAGTTAGGACCGAATAGTGAGTTCGATCCTCACTGGGTACCCTATATGTTCGGCCTTGTGCCAAATCTAAGCTACGCTTACAAAATCAATTCGGCACCTTGGAGTGGTGCAATTGTTAGCAATCTTGTCTTGATAAAACAGTTACGACTGAATAAGGAGTTCGATCCTCACTGGGTGCCTCATACTTTCGGCCTTGTGCCACATCTAAGCTACGCTTGGAAAATCAATATATTTGGACACCTTGAGACAGTGTAATGGTTAGGAAGCTTGTATCGCTAGGACAATTACCAGTTCCGTAATTTCTCACTTGAAATGTCAGTGAGAGGCGAAGTTAAGCAACGTTGAGCCTGGTCAGTGCTGCAAGCTTGGATGTACACATGGTATAATGGTTCTGAATTGTTAATCGGAGAGCCAAGTTCCAATTCCAGTCAGGTTCGTTGTATACACTTAAGCGCAAATAGCCTTAGGAAGGGTATAAATCCACCTATTCTCCCCCCCCCCATAACTTCTGAGCTTGTTAGTCGAAGCTGATTTACTTCCGCTATAAAGGGTGATAACTCAAAATACGATTGAGTTACTTCCCTTGTCTTGGAAGGTGATCGCGGCTCTTCTGAATTAAACATGGTGACAGACAGACACGCAAGTAAAATTTATGGTTTCAATCCAAACAAATCCTTGCTTTTCTCAGACAGTAAATGAATAAAGTTGTTTTTATTATGTGTTAAAACACACTTACCTTTTATTTTCATTCGTTTTTGTTCAGCCCAACAGACTGAGATATAACAGAGTTAATAAGTAAGCCTTGTATCACGATTGGTGTTTACATCAAGGACCATCTCCCACTGGCTAGAGAGTTGTCTCTCGAATCGCCAGACTATTCGTACATGTCTCTCCGGCTATCTCTTCTCAATGCTGTAAGCTATCTCTTCTTCCTTTATCGCTCTCCATCCTCTCAAGACTGTGGAATTATCAATAGCATTTCTGACAGTATAGACAAGTCTCTCTCTCTCTTTTTTTCTCTCTCTCTCTCTCACTTCTCTCTCTCTCACTCACTTCCTTAACGCCCATCATACCAAGTGGCTTAAGAATGCTACTACTGCCCTTGCAGGCATTCAATCACTTAATTTTTCAGTTTCTCAATCCCTGACGCAGATAGTTGAATTCCCCACGCGTTTTGCCTACAACCGATAAGGGACGATAAGGCCTCTCTTCTCGAACTATGTTTTACCTACATCCCCGAGTCTTGTAGCATCACGCAACTCTGCCATCTTGGTAACTCTGATCATGCTGTAGTATCTGTTAACATCTCCTTCAACTCCACCCCCTGCAAAGAACCTCCTACCTCAAAAACCTCGTTCTGCTATCAATGAGCTGACTTGGACTCGTTCCATGATTTCTTCCGCGATGTCCCCAGGGATGTTGTCTTTACGCTCCCCGTTCAAGAATGTGCTTCTGAGGTCTCCTCCTGGGTTAAAGCTGGAATCGACGCTTTCATCCCCTCAAAGAAATATAAGGTCAAATAGCGCTCCTCCCCTTGGTTCTACGCTGCTTGCTCAGCCGCCATTGCCCATAGGAACCACTTCTTCCACCTATATCGTAGCGACATGTCCGACTGCAATGGACGTCTCTTTGCCTCTGCCCGTAGCGAGTGTAAGCGTTTCCTCAACGAAGCTAAGTCACTATTTGCTGCTCGAATGAAGGAACGTATTACATCTCGCAAATTCGTCTACAAGGATTATTTACGTCTCTTCAAGGGCATACTTAACAATAGCAAACCCTCTATACCTCCTTTTTTTAACCAGTTTGAGGTCCTGACCTCCTCTGCCGACAAGGCTGAATGCTTTGCTCGGAAATTTTCTTTCAATTTAACGCTCGATTCTTCCGGTGTACCCATACCCGATTTCCCTCTTAGAACCTTATTGAGCGGGTTGCACATAACCCCTTCATTGGTATTGGGCATTATCTCTAATTCTCCAAATTATATAACTACTGCCTCAAGGAATCTTGTTTTCCAGACTTCTGGAAGACCTTATCGATTGTTCCTGTCTTTAAGAACTCAGGCGACCCCTCTGACCCTTCCAATTACCGTCCTATCAGTCTCCTACCCCTCTTCGGCAAATTCTTCGAAGTTTTAATCAACGCCGAAGTGGTTAACCACTTTACATCCCATGATCTGCCCTCAGAAAAGCAATATGGTTTCCACCTTGCCCGATCTACAGCTGATGTACTTACGGCCATCACTGAAATTGTTTACCAAAATAACGAAGAAAATCTGCAAAGCGTTTGATAGGGTTTGATATGCCGGCTTTCTTTGCAAACTCCAGGGTTATTGTATTACAGGTTGATTGTTTGACTTAATACAATCATTCCTGTCAAACCGTGAATTGGAGGCCGTTCTCAACGGATTCTCCTCCAGCTCTTATCCCACGAACTCAGGTTCCCCAAGGCTCTATCCTAGGCCCTACTCTGTTGCTTAACTTCATCAACGATCTTCCTGACATCATAGATTCCTAAGTAGGCATCTACACGGACGACACTACAATTTACTCTTGCCTGAAAAAAAATCTAGTGTCGCTGAAAAAACTGCCCTGGACCTCCAATCGGTTGTAAAGTGGGGTAGGAATTGGCTGGTTAACTTTGAAGCCTGAAAAAATAAAGTTCTCTATTAATCACCACAGAGATCCTTCTCTGCACCCTATTAGAATATGTGACGCTCAACTGCTCGAGAGCACATCTCTGCTGCTGCTCGATCTCACATTGTCTGCTGACCTGAGATGGAACAAATACATTGAGTGAATTGCTTCGTCCACGGCAACGAAAGTTGGCTCCCTGTGCCGCGCCAGGAAATTTTTCTCCTCGGAATCGATACTTCAAATCTACAAATCAACCATTCGCCCTTGTATGGAGTATTGCTGCCATATATGGTCTGGACCCCTATTGTTTGCCTCGGGGTTCTTCATAAGATCCAGAGACGGATATGCAATATAATTGGCCCTGATCTGGCATCTCGTCTGCAGTCGCTCTCCCACAGATGTGCCGTCACCTCTCTTTGTCTTTTTTACAAATACTTTCATGGTAATTGTTTCGATAAGCTGCTTTCGCTGGTTCCCAGACTTCATGAATTCAAGCGTCGTATTAAATGTTAAATGTCTTGTTAAATGTAGCCGTCTCTTCTACTCTAATAGCTTCATATCTCGCACCTCTCGCCTGTGGAACGCCTTTCCTTTTTCCTGTTTCCCTGATAGCTATAATCTCCAACTATTCAAATGTAATGTCAATCGACATCTTCAGTTGCCTTGATCTATCCACTATCCTTCTCTAAATCCTTTCCTCTATCACTGCTATCTGCTCTCGCTCGAAATCCTCTGTAACCCCTTGCGTGCTAATGGCTTCCGCCTTGCTTGGGGTGAAATGCTTAAAAAAAAATCGTACGTGAAACCTGTGAGGCACCTTGTTACTCCAGGGCAGAATGTTAGAAAAATTTCTTACAAGGTTAAAATGTTTTCTGGCTTTAAATAACAAGCAAAGGGTTGATAAACCATAACAAACGAGTCAAATTTAGTTATATCTTGCGTTTTTATCGGTAATTATTTGAAGTATTTATACATATAAGATTTACACCCATAGGGCATAAAAAAATATTAAAGTTAAAGAAACTTTAGTTGGATTTTGGGTTTACATCGGTAATCATTTGAAAAATTTACACCCAATGTGCATAAAATTGCACTAGAATAATTAAAGAAACTTTAGTTATATTTCGAATTTTTATCGGTAATTCTTTGAAAGATTTACATCCGAGGTATATAAAATAATAATATTGAGAAGCGATTGGAAGTGAATCGTTGAAATAATTTTCTATGCATCCTCAAAATAGTCCACTAGTTTGTTTCTTTTTTGTTGCTTTTTAAATTCTTATTATGGAATGATGGTCTAAATCTTTCAAATGCTTGTAATATTAATGTCACTGCTGTTGATAATATTAGACACTAGCAGTAGAGCCCGGCGTTGCCCGGGGATGTAACAGTAAGAGACAGATCAAGTATCGACCATCATAAAGACTGAAAAATAAAATTGACAAAGATTATTGTTTAAGGTTGACGGACACGCATGTCGTAATTACTATTTTTTTTTTACGAATTGGTCAAACCCAAACTCAAGCAAAAACATTGTTTTCAATCGTTATGAGTCTACCGATTGAATAGAATTTTATTATAAACAATTGTCTTGTAAATGGATTTTTTAAAGCATTCTGAACGTAAAAATAAAGAAAGAAGTGTGCAAGACAATAAGAAACACTACCTGCCAAAAAAAAAAGTGAAGTTTTGTTGAAATCGGTTGAAAAATGTAGGAAATCCGACCCCATATATAAACGAACACACACACACACAAACAACCTTGGTTTTATAATAAGTATAACTCGATATGAGTTGTCCCCCTTTCATTCCGCGAAAGCGATCTCTTAATCGTGTTTTCAAATTGATTTCGTGCAAAAACAATTGTGTTTTTCCAATTCTGGGCGGTGTCAGAACCACTGCAAGCTAATTTTACGTAGTCCTGTGAAGTTTTATTGAAATCGGTTGAAAAATGTAGGAAATCCGATCCAATATATAAACGTACACACACAACCTGGGTTTCATAATAAGTATGATTTTCTTAGAAGGAAATTTTCAGCAGCCACTGACCGGAGCTGCCAATGCTACTTTCAGTGGAAAATTCTAAAATCATTCTGATAAAACAATTTTCTAGGAAAATAGATTTCTCCAAGCGTCAACTGATATCGCTGTCATTTCGTTACGTCTGTGGGAAACGGGTTGTTGGAAAAAAATTAGTTCATCGCCCACTAGGCCGCCTAGATATGTTAGAACTCTACCACGGCTGAAAAGGGAAGATTGTAAAGCTTCAGGCTAGATATCACCACATTATTGGTCTGATCTGACTCTTGGAACGATAGAGCATTACAATGGGAATCACCGCTACTTTCTGGAATGTAAAAGACGCCGATCATTTCACCAACGTCTTGACCGATGTATCATATATTTAATGTTTAACGGCTTGAAATTGAAGAGAATCAGTTAAATTTATTTTCGTCATTTTAAAACACCACCGTGAAAAATTTCAATTATATTAATAATAATGAGAATTTACCGAGGAGACATATTGAAAAATTGTGTTGACCCCAAATTCAGATTCTGTGATAAATATCCAGAAACCATTTTGTATGAGATTGCACGATGTTAGTGCCGACTGAATCTAAAAATTGGCATGATAGATTGGGCCAATATCTGCACGGAAAAATCCGCCACTTTTACAGGAAGGAAACTGCAAAAACTAGTTGGGAACCGGAAGGCAATGTGTATAGACCAGAAATCAAATGAAATAATAATAATAATAATAATAATAATAATAATAATAATAATAATAATATGTCTTTCGTCTCATTCTATATTGATAATAACAATAATAATAAGAAGAAATAATAACAGCGTCATGAGACCATTTCTAATCTTAGGTCTGTGGTTTGGAATTCGTGAATAAGTGACTATACAACAGAAATCAAAAGAAAAGAATAATAATAGCAAAAATCATCAAAACCTCTTATCATATCGCGCACATTTGGCTGTGATGCATGTGCGCGATATACCATTATCAGACAGGGTTTCATGATAGGTTAAATGTACCTTGTATATTTGTACTCAGCAATAAGTTGTCAGCGTGCTGTTCAATCACTCAATAATAATAATAATAATAATAATAGTAATAATAATAATATTTTACAAAAGATCAGTGAAAAATGTCATGAAGCTATTTCTGGCCTTAGGTCTCTGGTTGGGACCCGGATGCAAATCTGTCTACACCAGAAATCAATGGAAATAATAATAATAATAATAATAATAATAATGATAATAATAATAATAATAGACCAGACATTGTAAATAAAGACTACAAATTAATTTTTATAAAATTTAAATTGAAAAAAATGTGTCACCTTAAAACTACTGTAATACCTATAATAATTGGAGCACTGGGTCCAATCAAATTGTGTGGAAATTGCGTGAAATGAAATCAAGAGAGTGAAATTAAATAAGATGTAAACACTGTACATATTAAGTGTCATTTAACATCAGGATTTGTGCAACTACAATAATAATAATGATAATAATAATAATTTTGGAAAATGTGAAGATATTTCTGACCTTAGATCTCTGGTTGGGACCCGGATGGAAATGGGTATGCAGCAGAAATCAATGAAAATAATAAAAATAATAATAATAATAATAATAATAATAATAGTAGTAGTAGTAGTAGTAGTAGTAGTAAGGTAGTATATTTAGAGCATACCTTGTACCATAAAGATAACAAAAAAAATGTTCCAACAATATAGAAATACCGGGAAATCTAACAACGGATTGATTTCTGTTTATAAATATAAAGTACAAAACAAGTGGCCTAAATTTGAAATATCCCTCAGTGGCTTCATCGCTTAAAAAAATTTGAACAGATGTGATTAACAAAACGATATATATATATATATATATATATATATATATATATATATATATATATATATATATATATATATGTCTGAGTTTTAAAAAACACTCCTCGACAAGCTAAATGACGTTATTCCCAGAATACTTTCAACTCTCTGTGATGTCGCGGTCAGATTTC
>OZ010602.1:88004996-88007496 GCA_963932145.1 Acanthosepion lycidas | reverse complement strand
AATACTAGGATCGACTTGGCCTGTATACCTGCAGATTTATTACCTGTGTATTTATCTAAAAATAAATACGCTTAAATTCACCTACACCTACCGGCTTAGTGGTAGAATCCCGACTGATGCCAATTCGATCCTAGCTAGAGATAACCGGACGTCTAGCCACACTGATTAGCTGTGAAACAGCGAAACAGTCTGTCCGTGGATGACAATATATATATATATATATATATATATATATATATATATATATATATATATATATATATTGTTGGAGGTACAGAAACGTAATATTGCAAGGAATAGATACAATTTATTTCCTAGAGGCATGAAAAATAAAAAATAAGAGATGATAACACTTACATAACAGACCAACCGGTTTCGTTCCGAAGCTCATCAGGGACAACTGGGAACAATTTAACAATTATTACAATATATATTGACTCACACAAACAACCTACATACAATTAAAACATTAAAGAATGAAATGATTAATGGTATGAAGGGAAAAAAAATCAAACTGCGCGAATTTGCACAGCGCAAAGGAAAAAAAAAGTGGAGTGTGTATTGTATATATTTAAAAATATGATCCCACCGCGACACAGAAATTCAAATTTGTAACATTGCAAATTTAGTTATAAGAATTAAACATAAAATCTAGAGTTTCTTTTACAAATTTAGTTTCAGATTTGAAACAGAAATTTTATGTATCGCGGTGGAATCATATTTTTTTTTTTAAAAGAAATTAATTATAACATTTTGATCTGCCGTTTGTATCGATCACTGTTTTTTGAAAAATAAAAATAATTGCTAAGAACACCGGATTATAAATTTTACTATTCTTTCTTATATATATATATATATATATATATATATATATATATATATATATATATGTATATATATATATATATATTCTTTCAACAATACGGAATATACACTTTGTTCTTAATTTCGGTCGACCATCCGCAGTATTTGGTTCTTTTGCATTCCATACTGCAATGTACGCCCCTAACCAGACCTTGCGTTATCAAATCCGCTAAAAGATTTCGGCATCCGATAAGGGTGTGTGTGATAGGAATGAGAAACGGAGATCTCGAGGAATGTTATCGGAAGAAAAGGATAGCAAGTTGGTTATAAAAAGAAATTATCATTTCCTCCGTGAGTTATTTGCGAGAACTAAACAAAAATGATGTAGGTATTTCGGAATGAGGGATCATGGGATTGTGTTTGTTTGATATTATCACTCACGAACGGTGTCGCTCCAATTACTTCAATTGTTTTATTGGGATTTCTTGCAGCTATAACTTTGATAAGAGAGAGGAATGAATTGCTTTTGCCTTAGCCAAGTCCGCTTCCTTTTCTCTGGTTTCTTCTTTTGAATCCTTAGATTTCAGAGATGTTTAAAAATGATTTTTAAAATGGACGTTTTTATTTATCAGAGTGATGCTTAATGATATGATTATGTCGTAGTTATCTCCTCCTTAATTCCCAAATTCCTCACTAGGGGTCATTCTACCAATACTATAAATAATAGGAAACTTCTTGCCTCTTTCTCTTCTTTCTTCATTTCAGCGAACACCGCTACTATGTGAGCTCTCACAAAAGACAGCGTTTCCCACTTCTGGGAAGACGCTATGAACATAACAAACATACACGTACGTGTTGCAGTTTTTTGTATATATATATATATATATATATATATATATATATATATATATATATATATATATATATATATATAACTAGTGAGCCAGTCAAAATGAGTTGACTCACTTTATAGTCCACCAATAGAAGGTTAACCAATCAGCAGACGTAGAATATTCAATCCGTCGTGTATAAAGGGGGCCATTTTGTTCACTCTACCCGAATGTCCAGTCCAGCTTGTCAGGCGAAGAGAAACAGAAGGACGAACTATGCTCTGCTACCTTTTAACAAAATATCCATTGCTAACCTGAATAACGCTTTCCTACTGTCTTCGAAATATTCACTGCTAACCTCTGGATTCTATACTCGAAGACGACCGTCATCATGAACAACAGTACGTACGAACATTCACCAAAATACGAATATTCACTAAAGAACAAACAGAAATGTTCATACACACACAATGTTAACTGTCTATGTCCATTGTAAAATTGTTTTGTTTCATATATATATATATATATATATATATATATATATATATATATATATCGGTCTTGTTTGTTTATCTTCTTTATCTTCAGTTGCCCGGCAATTTTCTCGTAGTTGGACCTTTTAATATTCTACCAGGAGTTACACACGTGTTTCTAATACAACAACACGTAAATACACACACAGCCCTTTTACAATTATAATATTATTATTATAATGTTTATACAATAATAATATTTTCAAATATACGCACACATACTATCTCTTTCTCTATTTCTGTAGTCTATTCGGCCAGCAGATCATTATTCAAGCATATATTGTTAAATATAACAGACAACGAATGTATATTATTTTTTTTCATCAGACTACC
>OZ010602.1:87992496-88002496 GCA_963932145.1 Acanthosepion lycidas | reverse complement strand
AGACAAGCGCAAATTTGTAAACAGTCACTATTACTGCTGATAATGCAAGACTCTCCAAATTGGATTGAGTTCTCTAGGTCACTGAGGTATTTATGAAAAAATAAATACGTAAAAATTCGCCTATCTCTCTTCTGAGCGTCGATAGCCTAAGGGTTAGAATCTCTGACTCATGCCAAATCAGTCAGGTTTCGGTCCCGACTTGAAGCGATCGAATGTCTAGCCACAACAAACCAGTCGGTCTGTGGATGATTATATATATATATTTTTTATAACATAGACTAAGACAATTATTTTAATACATTTTTTGTTTATATGTTATTTTTATACATAAAAATATTTAAGTAAATGCTCTGTTTATAATAAACAGTATTAACTACATTTAACGGCCTGAATATCCGAGAAATATTGTATGTGTCCTCCAACAGGAATCGAACCTGTATTCTAAACCAAACCTTCATTTGGCCCGACGTGCTATATTATTTAACTATAGAGGAAGCATCTGGTTAGCAAAATCAAATCATAAAAATAACGATTAAACAGAAAATATATTAAAATAATTGTCGCACTTGGTCCATTTATATAATATACGTTGTTATTTGTTTTAAGTTACGCCCCGAGCAGATATAATCGTTCGAGAAAAATTATGTGAAATTTGTAGTTTAAAAATAGTTATTCGACCTTGCTAACCAGACGCTTCCCCTGTAGCTAAATAGTATAGCACGTCAGACAAAGGAAGAACAGTGACCCGATGAATTCCAGTCCCTGGCACACCTTCCGACCAGAGAAATAAGATCACTACCACGAGCGTTTAAGGTCGTCCCGATACGGTCTCAGAAGGTGAGTATATGACCTGATCAAGTGGTTTTCGTTTCAACTAATCTTTGATAGAGAGGTACCGCTGGTTGGTCTCCCTCGATATTAAGATTGGAGTTTCTCTTAGACTTAGAACTCTTTGTATATGGAACGGACTCTCAAGGTCGTGTGATCGAAGTTTGAGCTTGATCGCGCCAATTTTCATGTTGCTGTTACAGTGTAGACATGACCGCTTCGCTAGCAGTGTGCACTAAGATGGAAAGCGGAACAAAGAGAAAATACTGAAAATTCCGTGGATGGAGCGTGTAAGCAAGAAGGACATCCCAAAAAAAATGACAATGTAAAGAACACTTCTACTCAGAATCTGGAAACAAAACAGCTGAAATTCTTTGGACATCTAATGAGGAAGGAGGGCTTTCAAAACTTAACCCTCACAGAACATATTGTGGGTAAGATAAGGGAAGGCAGCGAGCCACTTACCTGACGAGATTGTGCGAATGAATAATGAAATAGGGGAGACTTAGCAGAAAGAGAAAAATCTAGAGGGTCATGATCACCTATAACCTGAAGGGACGCGACACAAAAGAAGACTAGAAGATGAAAATGAGGGCATGCATTAGAATAACTGGACAGGTAAAAAGAGATCACCATGCCTAAAATATAAACCTAATATACAGTGTGCAGAGGATAGGCAGGTCTTCCTTCATTGCTTTGTGCAGTCGCAGAGTAATCAAGCAACATAGGACATATCGACTTTTCTGGTGGTATATTTTACTTATGTATACAATGATCTCTATGGCTTTATCATAATCCAGGAAAGGAGTGATGCGTATTACGTGTACTAAATAGTTCTGTGAAATACGTCTTCTCGGCGTTTCTGACATTTTCCTGGAAGAATTCATTGACTTATTATCTCGATCATTTTTGATAAAAGATTATATGTTAAATTTGCCATATGCTTCAAGTAATACATGAAGTATAAGATCAGGATTGGTTGATTTAATCATTTCTTGTAACTTTCTTTATCGAGATATTCGATTCTTCTTAGCCATATTTGAGTCTCGAAGCTTTTAATTGGTCCACGGATAGGTAAAACTTAGTCGTTTATATTTGATAGTAGATGTTTTTACTTGGTCCGAGTACAGGTGTGAATTGATCCTTTATATATATAGTATATTATTTATTCTTTAAGCATTTAAAGGACAGATGAGAATTAATAGTTTCATTCTAGATGCATTTACTTGGTGCAAGGACATATTTCAGGTGAGGTAGTTACTGGAGTCATTAAACATTTACTTGCTTCGGGGACACATAAGAATTGGTTGTTTATATTTGACTATATACATTTACTTGATTCTGGGAAAGGTAGATATTTGTCATTTATATTGGAGTCAGTAAACATCTACTTAGTTTGGAGATAGATGTATTTTGCCTTTTTATATTTGAGTCTCTAAATATTTATTTACTTCTGCGATAAGTAAATTTTGATCATTGTTATTTGATTCACTATGTTCGGGTATAGGTTACATTTACTTACGTGATAATACGCTTAATCCTCTTATCCTCCTCCCCAGCTATGAATAAATAGTAGGATAGACTGGGTTTTATAGCCTTGGATGGCATCTGGTCTACCGCAGAAAGAAATAGCAACCTACTGCGGGAAAAATATGCCTTTTGATACGTGATCACCTAAGCGTGTATCACGCATGGCACATAACTAACTGATGCTCAGGGATAGGTTAATATTATACCATTGTATTTGACTCCTTTAGAGTAATGGCCATTTATGTTTAAGTCTATAAATATTTAATTGGTCCGGGAATAGGTGACATTTTTTTTTATATTTGATTCTATAAGGTGGTTGGAATGTCGAACTGAACCCTTTATTTCGCTCACTGGTGTAGACTGTACTTGTTCCACGTGCCATGTCTAATGGATATCAGTTATCAGTTATCTCCTATTAATTCCCCTCTCCAAGTTCTCCACCGCCTTAACCAGGTATTGAACTCACACTCTTTGGGTCCTGTCACTGGATCTAACACCTTTATTCACTGTGCCATATATATTTGAGCCGAGATTAGTCATTTATATTTCAATTTACACACATTTGCTTAGCGGATCAGAAAATATTGGGCGTTTGTATTTCCGTCGGAGATATGTAAAAATTGTTCGTTTTTTTTTTAATCTACAAGCATTGACTAGGAAATAAAATCAAATCAATCTATCTAAAACTTCGTCGTTGCTCATATGTTTGGTCCATGGTATTCTGAGCTTCCTTCACCAAAACAACTCACACGATATATATATATATAAAAAAAGAGCTCAATGTTTTTTTTTTGTAGCTGTCTCAGACCCGAACTCAGTCTATTCCGGGGTTGTCTATTCCGGCTACTCATTATTTGGACGTCTGCCATAAAAGTGGATATGTCAAAATGAAGAATCCCTTAAGTATGTAAGCTGAATGTAATTAATTCCTTTCCTGGAATTATTTAAACTATGATATAACCCTTTTTTTTTTTGCATTTATGCCGTCAATGAAAAGCGAATACGCGCAAGCGATGTGCGAAGTCGATTTAAATACAATCATATTGACATGTAACTCTTTGTTTGCATCGATGTAGTTATCTTTGCACGATTTTGCGCATGCGTAAACGTCGACACGACACCTGTCTGCCATTTTTTTATTCTTCATTACACACACCTAGATAACCAATCCACCCAGTGCCTTATGGGTTCTCTATCATTTTTTGATATCTCTCAGATTAACGACGTTTTTCAAGCCGACAATTCTTTCTGGCTGTCTTTGTGTTAGCTTGGTGGGATGGGTTCATATCTACTTCGCTTCATTTACAGTCACACTGTTATATGTTGATTTCTTTACAAATTTTTCATTACTGCCCACCCGTGTTGCTCACCGAGCGTGTTACCGAAAGACGTACTAAATAGCAATATTTATGGTAATAGTAGCTGTTTCCTTATTTAGCATCCATTGACCGAGCAGCCTTTGTTACACGAGTTACGCTTTTTAAAGAAAAAGCGATCGAGATGGGATCAAAGTGTAGTAACTGTTCTCCTCATCTCTAATGCGTACCGTCATATTAGCCATTTTCTCATAAGAAAACCTTTTGTATCCATTGATCGAGCAGCCAGTGTTATGCGAGTTAAACTTTTCTTCACTCTCTTACTATCGGATTGAGATCAAAGTGTAGTAACTATTCTCCCCATTTCTAATAGAAATGTTAATCTTTGCCGTTTCCTTATAAAGAAACATTCGGCATTCATTGACCGAGCAGCCAGTGCTACTTGAGTTACACATTTTTTTACTCCCTGGTCATCGGGCTGAGATCAAAGTGTATCAACAATTTTCCTTATATTTTACGCTAATGGTAATATTAACCGTTTTCTTTATAAGGAAACATTCAGTATTCATTGACCGAGCAGCCAGTGCTACTTGAGTTACACTTTTCTCCACTCCTTGGCTATGAAACTAAGATCAAAGGGTAGTACCTGTTTTCTATATGCCCAATGGAAATGGTACTCTTAGCCGTTTCCTTTTAAGGAAACATTTGTCCTCCATTTACCAGGCAACCTGTGCTACTGTTGGTTGGAATTTATAAAATAATTCTATTACAACAATTTGAAGAGAACTCGTTTTTTTCAAGTTCAGTATTAATGGGAGTTTCCTTCCTAAACTTTTTTTGAAACTGGTATAAATATTAAATGTCTTTCTTTTCAAAATTGCGAGTGTTGATGAAATCTCCAATCCTTTCAAGCAATTTTTAAACCAGATGGTAACGGTAATATTAACAATTTCCTTATAAGGAAACATTCGGCATTTATTAACCGAGTAACCAGTGCTACTCGTTACGCTTTTCTTCAATCCCTGACAATCGGGCTGGGATCAAAATGTAGTATCTGTTCTCATCTCTAATAGTAACGGTAATATTTGCATTTTCCTTATAAGGAAACATTTGGCATTCATTAATTTTTAGTTAAAACTTAAACCATTATTCTATTAAAACAATTTCCAAAGAAAATAGATTTCTCAAATCCACTGTTATCACTCTTTCCAGTATTGACGGCAGTTTCCTTCCTAACCTTTTGTTTGAAGTCGTGTGAAACGTCAACATCTTTATTATGCAATTATTTTCTCTTCAAGTTCAACATGTGCTATCCATTTTATCTGTTGCTGCTGTTGGTTGTCTTCAAGAGATGTGGTTTCTGTTATTCGGTACAGTTCTTCGTTTTTGATTCTGTAACGCCAGTCTTCGAGGTTTGAAGTAAGGTTATCCTCTCCAAAACCTAAAGTTTTTATTAACCTAAAGGCATTTTAAATCACCAATCTTAGAAAGCAATTGTCTACAGCTGACAGTTTAGATATTTCTGAAAAGGTTTGGCGTCACGCATGACATCCACGTGGAAGTAGCGATCCTACGAGGCTATTTCTTAGGTAAGTCTTTTGGTTTTGTAATAATTTGCAATTTCTGGCAAAACTATGGCTGCCTTTTCTGAAGTCTAGGTTTTGACTAGTATTTTGCATTAGGTTGGTGCAAAAATAATGACGTAATAATGTCGTTTTTTGACGTTAAAAAATACGTCAAAAAACGACATTATTACGTCATTATTTTTGCACCAACCCAATAGCTGAATAACTCAAAGCATTTTTCAGTGATTCTTACGAAAGATGGTGCAAAGATGGTTAAACGACTCAACCTGAAAACCTAAAAAAAAAAAAGAAATACAATTAGTTTAGTGGCGTTTTTTGTTTTTTTTTAGATATTAAACATTTTGCGGGATGGGGAATTATGCTATTTCACGATTTGGACAATTTTGCTGTTACATCCACTATATATACATATTTATTTGTCTATCTCTTAATATTAAATTTGTGCATATCTATCTATCTATCTATCTATCTATCTATCTATCTATCTATCTATCTATGCTAGCTCAATTACGACTGAGTAGTGAGTTTGATCCTCACTGAGTACTCCATACTTCACTAAGGTGTTCATAAAGTTTCTTTACAAGTTAAAAAATATTACCAAAAAAAAAAAAAAATGAACAGATAAATATGTAAATTTTTTTACAAAATGATGAGTAAATATTAAATTTTTTTAAAAACTAATTTAATACCCCTCTGCATAGGTACCATTAGTTGCAAGGAGAACATCAAGACGGTACTCGATGTTCGCTGTAGCATAGCCTCATCAATGTTGGCAAAGGCATCAGTGATCTTTTGCTTGAGATCAGTGATGTTCCATATCTCTGTTTGATACACGATATCTTTAACATAGCTCCATAGAAAGAAGTCCAGAGGAGTGATATCTGGTGAACGAAGAGGTCGGGAAATTGGGCCACCCTTCCAATCCACCGGTCTGGAAATGTTAGGGGTTCATTTAACAGTACCTCTTTCATCAACAGGGTACCCTGAAATACACAAATGCAATGTGATTAAAAACTTTGATAACTACCGAGTACATAGAACAAATCTGATTAACATATCTCATCAATTGCTTTTGTAATATATCGTTTAACTTGTAAAGACACTTCATGGATACCCTATATCTCTATCTATTGTAATAATAATAATAATAATAATAATAATAATAATAATAATAATAATAATAATAAAATAATGATAATAATCTACTCTTTCGTCGGAATTTCAGGGATGAGGAGTTATTATTAATTATACTGTTTACACGCAGACGTTTCGACCATTTACTCTTCGGCCTTCTTCAGGTATATGTTGATCGGTGTAAATGACATGCTGTGAGTTCTTGGGCTAACGATCTCGGCTGACATGAACAGGAAAGACTAAATTGAATCCAATGACAGGTCAGCTGCCAGGAAAAGTTCACTGGTCGTGCTAGATGCTTTTACTTTCTAGAGTCTATCTTACATATCGATGTCTACCATTCGTCCATGTTTAGAATATTGGTGCCACATATGGTCCCTGGATCCTGCTATCTATCGAGAAAGAAGAATCTGCAATATTATTGACCATGATATAATATCTCGGCTTCTGTCACTTTACCCCCGCCGTATGGTTGCTCCCTTTTGCTTTTTCTATAAATATTTTCATGGTAATTGCTCGGATGAGTTCTTCGCTACGGGGCACAGACAACGAATTGTAAATACGGGGAGTAGTTAGTATTTTCATAGAGACAAAGAGGTATTATGGTGGTTGTAGTAAGAAAGGTACGTATGAATGTGTTGTTTTGGTGTAAGGAATATTGTTTTGAACGATTGGGTCAGTGTTTGTGGCTAGCTAAGTTATAGTTAAGACAGAAGACCGTCCTTTCCCCAATCCCCTTTTCTGCCTTGTGCCACATTTCTGTAGATAACAGAATAAATATCGCTCTCCGCTACGGGGCTAGTTATTAATTATTTTTTATTCCCCCTCCCCAAATTGTACATATGGGAACTAGTTAGGATTTTCATAGAGACAATGAGGTATTATGGTGAATGTAGTAAGAAAGGTAAGTAAGAATGTGTTGTTTTGGTGTTAGGAATATTGCTTATATGTTTGGGTCAGTGTTTGTGGCTAACTGAGTTTAATATTATGACCGAAAGAAGACCGTCCTTTTCTCCAATCCCCATTTTTGGCCTTGTGCCACATTTTCTGTATTAATATGGAAATAAATATCGCTCTTCGCAGTACTAGAATGGCGACGAGGTCTCAACAATTTACAGTTGAGCTGGCTAGATATAACCGTAAATTCTATGCAAACAGTTTCTTTTCTTGCACTTCTCACTTGTGGAACTCCCTTCCGGATCCAAGATTTCCAGCCAACTTTAATCTGCAAAAATTTAAATGCAATGCCATTATTATTTCAATAACAAAAACACTTGGTCCAGTAGATTATTGAAAATCTCCGCATTTAAAGCGAGGAAATTTTGTGAATAAAATTTCAAAGTTCAGGGACGGTGATTAGCTCCGAATATATGCTTTTGGGCAGAGTTAGTTATTGAAACAGGCAGTATGATATTATCTTTTGTTTTAAATTATTCTAAGTTCAAATATCATCTATCAAATAAAATCGAGCAGAAAATTAACAATATTTGAACCTATTTTTCGCGAATTCTCTGGCTGCTCTCCTAACACGACAATGTTTTTTTCTCAATAAATGCAACTTTGTGTGACAGACTCCCGCCTGGATGCTCTCCTAAGACGACAATGTTTTTTTTTTTCTTAATAAATGCAACTTTGTGTGACAGACTCCCGACTGGATGATCCACTAACACGACAATGTTTTTTCTTAATAAATGCAACTTTGTGTGACAGACTCCCGCCTGGATACTCTCCTAATACGATAATGTTTTTTTTCTTCAAATGAAACATCATTGGCTATTTATCCCCCCATACTCATAATATTCACTACCAGATTTTTCTCCATTCATTCATATCATAAACCTCATTCATGATAACCATGTTAATAATAACACTCTATCTTGAGTGGATCTTGAGCCTTGTATTTTTTAAATTTACTATAAAAAAATGTGAAATTCAAATGACTTATGCTAGTTTAATGTATGTGTAGGTTTTAATAACTATATTTTCTTTAAGTCTGGCAAAAGGAATAAATTTGAGGAGTTTACTTTACCCATGTACCCAGTTCTTCAAGTACGTATCTTTAGGTATATTATTCTTAGCTTGTTAATGCACGTCACTGAGACGACGGGATATCAGCTGGCATCGGCTAGGGGCGCCACTCGAAAGCCGAACGGTAAAGAGTAGAGAGTGACAGACGAGAATCTTGGAGGAAGGGTGTAAGGGGAATGAAGCAGAGAAAAGCATGCTGGGATGAGTTTTACGACTACTTTAGCATTTGACACACCAGAATGGTATCAAAAAAGCTTTTTTGCTACTTATACTTACCTCTTTTGAGTTATTAGGCGTACACCAACACCCCCCATATATACATACATATATATATATATATATATATATATATATATATATATATATATATATATATATATATATATATATATATATATACACGTTTCATTAAATAATATAGACAAGTGTTGTCTATTTATTTTATGTAAATTCTTTTCGTAACATCTGATAAGTTTAATAACATTATTGTTGAACGAAGACAGAAATTCACAATATTGATCCATATTTTTTTAATACAATCTAAGCTTTCGGCTTACATAAGCCATTAGCAAAGATGTCAATTACAACATATTAAACAATATACCGACAAGACAGTGATGATAGTCTGTCATTGTTTACATAGAAGATTTCTAAGCAACGAATAACACGTGCATATAAGACGCTAGAAGCGAAAATCGCACCGCATCTCATGACGTGACACACACGCACACACACACACACACACACACACACATATATATATATATATATATATATATATATATAAAAGTGAACATAGAAGTCAACACTTAGAGGCGACAGTCTGTTTCATGCTATATGCTGGTCTGACGATTGCATATAGCATGAAACAGACTTTCGCCTCTAAGTGTTGACTTCTATGTTCACTTTTATATTTACACACGCTCTATCTCTGATATTGAGCACTTTATTCCATAAATATAGCATACCTTAAGACTATATTTCTTTATATATATATATATATATATATATATATATATATATATATATATATATATATATATATATGATTTTTTTATAATGTGTATGCTCAGATAAATAATAATATCAAAATATCGTATCAGAAGCCATTACTACTTCTTGATATCGTCTGCTTCTCAATCTTACGATTATAAATAAAACCTGACCCCTGACGCTAATTTCTCATCAGGGCAAAAATAAACATAGAACGTGCAAGTGCCAAATGCACTACTAAATTAACGTTTTCATACTTGTCCGAAAATTATAGTTAACGTTGTTTGGTTTGGCTTGTTTTGTTTTACGGTATATCAACCTGAATGGGTTATTTAATGCCATCAAGAGTTTTATTGCTGGTAATATTTAAAAAAAAAAATTTTAAACATGTATTCCTGGTAATAATTTTTTCAAAAAAAAATATTGCTAGTATTAAAACCTATTTTTACACTTTCATAGTGTTTTGCCCCCAATTTGGGGAAGGTAACTATTTACCTATAGATGGAATCTTAACAGATGCTACCACCCCGGTTCAAGGTGGACATTGGAACACCAGTAATTAAAAGGTGGTTCCGCGCTTTCTGC
>OZ010602.1:87982496-87987496 GCA_963932145.1 Acanthosepion lycidas | reverse complement strand
GGATTGACCATTAGCTATGGTTAATGTGACAGACACCAAAGGATTTTTACAGGCAATCTTTGAGTCGCTTCTTTGGTGTCCTTCTGTCGCGATAGATCTCGCTGTACAAAAATGTTTTTAGGCAGGCGATGATTCTCCAGTTTGGAAATAGGTCCAGCCCAGAGCAGTTTGGACTTCAGCAGCATGGCCTCAATGCTGGTGATCCATGTATTTTCAGTATTGGAGACGAAGTCACTCCAGTGCATGTTACGGATTGTTGGTGGGGGGGGGCAGCGTTGGTGGAACCGTTCGAAGAGTCACAGGTGGTGTCGGTAAGTGACCCATGACTCTGAGCCGTATAGGAGAGTGGCGAGGACGATAGCCCTATACACCTTGATTTTACTGCCCTTCTTCAGGTGTCTGTATATATATATATATATATATATATATTCGACTCTCCCGCCGAATTCTACGTATGAGGGCCAAACAGATCAGTTCCTAGGAAACCAACAGCCCGACAACAGCACATGCAATTTGATTATAGTGGTGAAGGTTTCGTGCAGGACCATCCACACTTTTTGAAGAGCCGAATACAGAGACCTGGTGCAGTATATATATATATATATATATATATATATATATATATATATATATATATATATATATATTTAGGGGGTGTTAAGATATGTCTCATTGAATAATTTGGACAAGTTTTGTCTATTTGTCTTCAATATGATCCTCTTGTATTCACGGACGTGCTTCTTAGTATCGTTATTAAAGGAAGTGAAAATTACCATGAATTTTTTTTGTCTCTTAATTCCCTGATTAGCTTTTGGAATGCATCTTTGGCCATCTCAGTACGTCTTCGGATATAAGTGTCGAAGTTTCCGTCCTCTGTTAGAACACTTCCAAGATAATTAAAATTCTTTAGTTGTTTGACTTTAGTATCCTCGAATTGTAATTTGCATTTTGGGCTCATCCTGATAACCATGTCTTCTTGTAGTTTATACTTAGTCCTTTCTTCTCGCTCTCCTTCGCTATGTTCTGTAGGAGCTTTTGTAGTTTACTTTCTGTGTCTGCTACCAACACTGTACCATCATATCTTATGTTATTAAGACTGTAGCCGCCAATAATTAATCCTGGTAGGACTTCTCGTTCTCTCAAAATTGCTTCGCTGTACAGTTTGAATAAATCCGGTGAGAAGTCACATCCTTGTTTTTTATCCCTTTTTATTTTTGTATATTTGCTGAAATCATTTTCTATTCGTATGTAGGCGGTTTTCTGCCAGTATATATTCTTGATTTTTCTAATATTCTTCTCGAATATGTCAAGGTTGCTGAGCAATTTTAACCGATAAATGTTAAATGATTAGCATATTTCTATTGGTGAATAATCTTGGATTAGAGCACATAAATCACCTGAATTTGATTTTGTTTGCCTTGCAATAGGTTTATTTTGAAAGCCGCTCTCCATGCCCAGTAAAAGTTGTCTTCTTCTAAAATCCAACACATTCGCTCATTGACTTCAGATTACAGAACATACAAACCTATGCAGACCTATCAATCGCCATATTACGTACACGTGACATCGAGAACATTTAAAATTTGTAAATAACATTATGTTTACGTGGCTTTTCAAAAAATAACCACGGATTATGTCTTTTTGGAGTTTATACTTAGTCCTTTCTTCTCGCTTTCCTACGCTACCTTCTGTAGGAGGTTTTATAGTTTCCTTTCAGTGTCTGCTATCAGCTACTCGAACATTGAAAGTACAGTTATTTCGAAAATAAGGCGAACAAGATAATTATATATAAATAATTTAAAATAAAGAACAAATAGAAAAACGTACATCAATATTTGAAGATTCACAAACCTACATACATATAGCATTATCTATGGTTTTAAGACACGTGGGACAGTGTCGGACCAATTAAAACTGACCCAAAACATAACTAAATATCCCAGTGTTTGTCTGTTTTCTCTCAAACTCTGATCCAATTGAAGCTTTAATAAAAGTGAAACGTTAGATTGATAAACGTTTCCTACTTGACCCTTTATTTTATCATCCTGTCCGATTCCGATCTACATTTGATCTTTAACTTATATATATATATATATATATATATATATATATATATATATATATATATATATATATATAATTATTTATTCGAAAATTATAACATAAATATGTTATAAAATCACTACAAAAATAACCATTTTGTTTCGACACTTCTGATGTTTTATAAAGTCATGGTGTTGAATGTAGAATAAAGGGTTTTAAACGGTTCAAATCAATCAAACACCCCTCGCTAGGGGAAATGCTGTTACATAAAATGGAATGGCCAATCAAAATACAAGTATACGAGAATTCAAAAAACTTGACAACGAACTTTGGTTATAATAATTATTTAAATGCTTTAATGTTAGATGATAATGTGTATTTGTAATTTCGCATGTGTGTTTATGCCCACTTAGACATATAAGAATCTTCACAAAACTACATGAACAAAGAATTATCCACGGTTTTAACACACATGACACGTGTCTGGTCAATGAGAACTGACCCAAACATAATTGAAAGTACTCGTGTTTCTGTCTTTTTGTCTGTTTTCTCTCAGTCTCTGATGAAGCCTTAATAAAAGTGAAACATGTTAGATTGTTATGCATTTCTTATTTGTTATTTTATTTTATCATCTTGTCAGATGCCGATCCATATTTGATTTGTATTGGATTTTTAACTCATATATATATATATATATATATATATATATATATATATGTGTGTGTGTGTATGTGTATGTGTGTGTGTGTGTGTGTATGTGTGTTAAATAGTATATTTATTAATTTTCATATATCGCCCTGAATATTAGAGAAGTCTTATTAAGGAAAAGATGCACCTCCACCTCACCAATATTCAAACCTGCATCCCCTAAGGCAAACTGCCATAAGATACAATTAAAAATACGCATTAACATCTGATGCCCACTTAGACATACAAGAATCTTCACAAACCTACATGCACAAAGAATTATCTACGGTTTTAACACACATGACACATGTCTGGCCAATGAGAACTGACCCAAACGTAATTGGAAATACTAGTGTTTCTATCTTTTTGTCTCTTTTTCTCTTAATCTCTGATGAAGCTTTAACAAAAGGGAAACATGTTAGATTGATACACGTTTCCTGTTTGTTCTTTATCTTATTATCCTGTCGGATTCTGATCCATATTTGATCTGCATTTGATCTTTCACTCATATATATATATATATATATATAACATCAAAATTATTCAAATCGTATAACAGCATAATTATCCATCCTCAAAATTAATATTTAAAAAAAACACTAAACTGAGTTTCTCTTTTCCAAGTTTTCAGATAAGATGTTTAGCAATCTTGATACCATTGGTCGTAAGAATCACTGAAATATCCTTTGGATTATTCAGTTAGAAAGCGAGCAGGTTCAAATTGTTTTGTGTCAGCCTCACCGTCTTACCAAAAGAGCAATGGTGAGAGGAAAAAGTAATTGTACCAACATTAATACTCTGGCTTCCATCTTCAAAATCTATTCAAGAACCATCAAGAAAACGGTGAATAAGTTTTAAAAAGAAGGAGCAGTAGAAAGGAAAACTGGATCAAGAGGTCACAGCAGCAAGAGGGATCATCATTTCAACTTAGAGTTAAGAAGATCAATTAGAAAAGATCCAACTCAATTAATAAAGCGTCTGGCACGTGAGAAAGGAGTTTCAGCTATGACAGTTCAAAGAACAGTGAAAAAAGACTTGAAAATAAAATCGGACGTGAAACGTGTGAGGCAACTTTTACTCCAGGACAGGAAGGTAGAAAGTTAGAGAAGGTGAAGATCATCTTGAATAATTTGGAAAATGATCCTGGGATAATATATTTATACTTGAACTCTATTTCAATCCCTCATGAGATTCCGCACCATTAGCTATGATTAATTAATGATGAACATGTCATTTTCGTTTATGATCGATTTTTATCAGGATTCTTTTGTTAATCTAAGAGGGTAATTATACATTCTTATTGCTCAAAGTAGAGTCTAATAGTATTATAAAACTCTCAGGGAATTCCAGTAAGATATCTTTAATCATTTCTAAGATACAATGGTCCAAAGCTTAATCTAACAATTGGACAATTTTGCTGTTAGAGGATTTGGACAATTTTGCTGTTACATGTGTTTATATAAACTGAAGCTTGTAATAAATATAGATATATATATATAAACTGAAGCTTGTAATAAATATAGTTGCTAAAACACAATATCGACTATTTCAATACAATATTTCAATCGATTATTTATCAATGCGATGCTACGAATGCAAGTCAATGCAGATAAGGGGGGAAAAAAGTGCGTTTGAAATGAAGTTAAAAAGAAAGGTTAAAAGATTCATTGTTTATTTCACGTTAAGGTAAGTCTCGACGCGTCTGGCCTTTTCCGGTCGGCTTCAAACCTCGGCACTCAACCTAAAGATGTAACTTAATCAAGTAGCCGCAAAGCATGATGGGATACGATGCCTGGTTGCTGTCTCTCTGAAGAGAAACAACGGATGTTGGCGGGAAGTAAAAATCGGGCCAGTGAGAGCGATGAATGTAATGGGGGTGGGGGAGACAGAGAAACAAGGTGGGGTTGACGAAATGGATGTGAGAGTCGAGGTGAGAAAAGGGGCGTAAGCGAGCTACGGAATGAGGGAGGCAGGAGTTAATAAGGCGTGAGAATATGTTTTGGTGTTTATATGAAATTTTGAAACAAGTTTACGGGTTAAATATTGATCATTCGATTCAACTGATTGAACAAATATATGGGATCATTTTGCCGATCTAGAAAAGCACCTAAAATATTCACCGCCTTTTCTCTCTCTCTCTCTCTCTCTCTCTCTCTCTCTCTCTCTCTCTCTATCTATCTATCTATCTATCTATATATATATATATATATATATATATATAATTCTTCACATCTTCCTTTTGCGTGAGCAGAATTACGCACACACATCCA